>PITA01001480.1:0-12500 GCA_004023965.1 Spilogale gracilis | reverse complement strand
AGTTGTACAAGGCACAGTGGCTAACGCACCTTGCAGTTCATAGAGAATAAAATTTCCTATAAATAGACTACATGTTTTGGGGAGTTATTGTTTTGTTTTGTTTTAATTAAAGGCCATTCTCAGTTTTCTTTTTATAGGAATTATAGTGTAGGAAGAAAAAATAGTCTAATAGGTTAAATCATATTGTTAGAAAGTTAAAAGTTTAATTTATCAGGCTGTTGACTAGATATTTAACCTTGTTTACTGTAATAGAAATGTTACCCTATTACCTGTTTGATTTGTGCTATTTTGGAAATTTAAATTAGTGATTATTTCTTAATGTTTGGAGATCTGTAGGTGAAAGTTTCATGTGCTAATTTGTAAACTCTACTTAAGGCACCAATTTTGGAGTGATTATTTAGATAATATTTTCTATTACAGCTCTTATTTTAAAATTCTTTTTTTTTTTTTTAAGATTTTATTTATTCATTTGACAGAGAGAGATCACACATAGGCAGAGAGAGAGAGGAGGAAGCAGGCTCCCTGCCAAGCAGAGAGCCTGATGCGGGCCTTGATCCCAGGACCCTGGGATCATGATCTGAGCCAAAGGCAGAGGCTTTAACCCACTGAGCCACCCAGGCACCCAAAATTCTCCTTTTTTAAAAAAAACAAAACAACAAACCTGCATTCTTTATGGAATTTGACTAAAGACCACGGGGCATTTATTACTATTCAGATACCGTATCTAAGGTAGAAAAATAAACTTACATTAAGAAAACTTGGACTCAGTTTTTAAAAAACATCCTGTCACTAATAATAATGTTACTGTATGATTTTTTCAAACTAAACATATCGCTTGATAATATCACAAGATTCTGTGGCTAGCTACTTTTCTACCAAAATGTGGATTATTTATAAGCAAATTAAATTTTAAAAGATAGGATAAAGTTTATTGTTATTAACTCGATTATACTAACATGGAGATATACACTAGTAGTAGTTAAGCTGTTGTTGCTGCCACATTGATTTAGTTTAAAAATTAATTGTATTAAATTGTTAATACAAAATTTTGTTAACGTCTATAATTAGAAATTTTGAATAGAATATTTTGACATTTTATATAGGATAAAAATATACTTCAGTAATTTAGAAATAGAAATTTGTCAAACATTACAGTCAAAATTTTGATTTTGGATCCACGTAGGTACTGTATAGAATATGGTTAACATGATCTTAACAGGTAAGTTGAAAAAATGTTCCTTGCTCAGTTTAATTTGAGTGGGCCTGGGGTAAAGTTTGACATGTTTCCTTTTAGGATTATTCAAAAGCTTTCGCTATGTGAGTCTTTAAGAGTGGAATAGAGTATGCCTTGTTTCCAGAGCTTTATTCATAAAAATCTTTTTCTTTTGACCACATCTCTTAACATCTCTTGGAAGAGCATTCCTTTGTGTTCTGTGAGAGAAAACAATTGTTAATACATTTGAAAAATTGGCAGTTTTGTTATATTTACATGATGAATTAGAAGGTAGATTTGTCCACTACATATAAACATTTTGAGCCAGCTACCCCCCCTTTATTTTTTTAAAAGATTTTATTTATTTATTGACAGAGAGAAACACAGCTAGAGAGGGAACATAAGCAGAGGAACCGGAGAGAGGGAGAAGCAGGCTTCCTGCCAAGCAGGAAGCCCGATGTGGGCTCGATCCCGGGTCTCTGGGATCATGACCTGAGCCGAAAGCAGTCGCTTAACCAACTGAGCCACCCAGGCGCCCCTAAGATTTTATTTTTAAGTAATCTCTATACCCAATATGGGACTTGAACCTACAGCCTTAGGTCAAGAGTTGCATGCTCTACAGACAGATGCCCCACCCCATGTCTTTCTTTAACCCCAAATACTGCTGTTACTACCTGGGTTTTTTAGGCTAACCAGTGTTTATTATAGGTATGTCCATATATTATCATGGTAGTGTGTCCACAGAATCAGGATCCTGAAAGATTCTATCAAATAACTCCTCTGAAATAGTCCAGAAGACTGTGTAGAACAACTTGCAGAAAGTTGTGATGCTCTTGAAAGGGCATAAAATTCATTGTATCTTCTGTTTTTGTGAGGTAAAGTTAAAGGACTTTTATGTTTTTACATGCTAATGTGTTGTTCATGGGGCAAGAGCTAACTTAGGGTGGTCTGCCTCCAGTTGTGAAAACACAGTATTTTTAAAAAACATTTATTTATTTATTTATCTGTCTGTCTATCTATCTATCTATCTATTTATTTATTTTAGAGAGGATGGGGGAAGGGCAGAGGGAGAGGGAGAATCTTAAGCAGGTTCCATGCCCAGTGCAGAGCCCAAAGCAGGGCTCAGTCTCATAACCCTGAGACCATGACATGAGCTGAAATCAAGAGTCAGATGCTTAACTGACTGAGCCACACCCTTGTGCCCCAAAATGTGACATTTTTAAACCGTGTTTACTGACAAATTCAGAAAGTTTAGGCTGTAAAATGATTTTACACTGAGTAAACAAGAATAAAAGGGTGAAGTATTAGAGATACACAAACTTTTAAAAAACTACAGTTATATTTAATGTGACATAGACAAGAAAGATTTGTTGGGCTTCAGAGTCATTAGGAATCACTAATCCTAGAAAAATTCAGAAAATTTTACTGCACTGAATTTTAAAACCAGAGTTGCTAGCTGTTAAAACTGTATCACATAGAGCTCTATATCAAGTGTTATTACCAAATACTATTTAAGCAGTTAAAGACTTAAAAATTTGGCTTGAATGGAAAAAAAAATGATTTAAACGTGGTAAAGTACAAAATAAATATATATTTAAAGTAGGCCTTTTAGCATATACCAAATTACTCTGTGTATATATATCTTTGACTAGGAATACATGAAAATTTTTTCAGCACTCATTTTTCTGAATGGAAATTATCAGTGAATTATTATTTTGTTATTCTTCTGTTATAAAGGCCTTAAACAAGATCTCAGTAATATAAACACAGAAGAAATCTTTGTTTCTTCTTGAACTATTTTGACCTAATGAACCCATCTTGGTACAACAAACTGAAACAATACATTAGATATATCAAAGTACCTTTGTATAATAGTCATCATCCCAAAGCCATGAGTTTTTCTCTTCATCCTAGAGCTCTACAACTTAAAAATCCTGTATCTAGCTCCCAAATCATCAGTAATTCCAAGAATAACTTGAGTTAACATATCACCAAGAATAATTACTATAGTAAAATGTCATTAAATTGGGATTATTTTATAATTTGATAAAATTCAGATATTCTAAGTAATGTTACCTTAGGTTATTTATGAGAAGTGACAGTCATGAATCAGCTAAAGTCATTTTCTTTTTTTTTCTTTTTTTTTTTTTTAAGATTTTATTTATTTGACAGAGAGAAACACAGCCAGAGAGGGAACACAAGCATGGGGAGTGAGAGAGGGAGAAGCAGGCTTCCTGCCGAGCAGGGAGCCCGATGTGGGGCTCGATCCCGGGTCTCCGAGATCATGACCTGAGCTGAAGGCAGTCGCTTAACCAACTGAGCCACCCAGGCGCCACCTAAAGTCATTTTCATTAAGTGATATTTTCTTTGCTCATTTTAGTTTTGATAATATACTATTTTGGACTAACTATATACTTCATCTATTTGAATGTTTTAGGCAAACTGCACTGTTTCATAGAACAGGATGATGGTGTTGGATATTCTTTTGTTAATACTGCAGTTTGTTGGGGTCCTCTTTTAGATGCTGTCTCAAGTCCCTTTTAGATCTAAATTATGTATAACTGGTAAGAACAGATAGTACAAATTTAGAAGCAAATTACGATTACTAATGGTACAGATGTCGTTCTTCCAATATAGTACTGTTTAGCTACCATGTTTTCAGTTTCTTCTTTTAATGCATCTGAGATTGAATTGACTGGGATTGGTTTGGTTTGGTTTGTAGCTGCATCACACTCTGGCTCATATTGAGCTTTCAAGCCAGGGCTACTTTATCTAGTACTTGTATGATTCTGATGTTGATAGCTCAAGTTGGAAAAAAGGGCATCATTTTAGATTGGGATAATGATGAGCTCACTTTTCAACCTAATTCAGTTAGTTGTTGGTGGAATGTCTATATGTTATTAAGACAGAGATGTGGGTTTGGACAGAAGATAAAAAGTAAATGTACAGAAAGATTTGTGATATTTAGGTGATAATTAAAACTGTAGAGGTTTTGTATGGAGATGAAACAGCTGTGGGAGGTGCTGTTGCTTTTTCATACAAACTCAGGCAGAAGCTTGAGCGCTTTCATTAGTGTATACTTTTAGCCCTTTTGTTAGTGTGTACTTTTCAGTCTTACTGGTATCTCAAAACCTTTAAGGGAGGATGTGAGGGCAAGCTGGCTGCTGGCTGTGACATCTGTCACCCCATTGATCGCCAGGGTTGGCTGGCTAGGCGGGTATCCCCTTCCTCCCTCAACGCTCCATGTGCATCCCTCCTGAAGCTGCCCGCTCAGTCGAAGAGGACGACCTTCCCCGATAGAGGAGAGGACAATTCTTTGGTCAAGGTTATACAAACAGCTGTGCTCCCCTGCCAGAACCTCCAAACAAGCTCTCAGAACCTTTAAGGGACAGTTTTAGAAGATTAGTGAAATAGGGTGCCTGGGTGGCTCAGTGGGTTAAGCCTCTACCTTCACCTCAGGTCATGATCTCAGGGTTCTGGGATCGAGGCCCGCATCGAGCTTCCCGCTCAGCAGGGAGCCTACTTCTTTCTCTGCCTGCCTCTGCCTACTTGTGATCTCTCTTTTTGTCAAATAAATAAATAAAATCTTAAAAAAAGATTAGTGAAATAACTAATTATATAATTTTTTATTAATTAATTCCTAAGATAAGTTTATTAGTGCCTGAGAGTCATAATATTGCAAAGAAAATAGTTGTATTGGTTTTGTATTCATCATGTATCCTCTTAGCTCTTTATGGAATATCCCGTCATATTTATCAAGGTGATTAAAGCATGTGTTTTGTTTGAACAGTGACTATAACTTGAAACATCTCCAGTTTAGGAGATTAATTGAAGGTTACTGAGAGTTGATAAGGTAACAAATACCATAAATTAATCATTCAGTTTCTTTCCTTTAGACACACAAATTGATAACTTGTTCCTTCCAGTGATGGGAACTGAGCCACCAGGGGTAGGGTGTGGGTGGTAGGTTGCCTTTTCACTTTGTACTCTTGTGCTACTCACATTTTGAACCATGGAATGATTTTACTTTGGGAATATATAAAAGAAATTTAAATTTTGAAAATTGCTTTATTTACATCAAACATAAGTAAGTATGATGTGTTAATATTTCATATTGTAATTTCACCATCGCCTGGCCAGCTGACATTAACTGACTCATTTCACTTCTTTCAATCAGTTTCCCATTTGCTCTGCTTAACCTCTCAGGATAATTGTGAGTTCACTCAGGTATGTGAGGCACATACTCTTATAGGTGCTGAGAGGAGACACCTTTTCAGTTGTATGGGCATCAACTATCAAGTGTAGAACTAGATCCCCCCCCAAAATTTTTTTAAAGATTTTATTTGAGAGAGAGCACAAGAAGGAGGAGGGGCTGAGGGGGAAGGAGAAGCAGACTCCCAGCTGAGCAGGGCACCCCAGAACTAGACAAAATTTTAACCTATTTTAATAAGTCCTGGATGCTTTGAAGATTAGTAGGAAGAAGAAAAAAAAGATTAGTAGGAAGAATTTACAGTAGCAGCTTAGGAGTGGTAAGGAAGAGGTTAGTGTTGTTTTTCCAGAAGACAAGGACATTTGACTTTATGGAGAATAAGTGGAGCTGGGGAAGGAGGATAAGGAGAGAGAGAAGGTATTTTGCTAAGGAAAAGCTACGGCTTGGTCTCATCTTTTTTTTTTTTTTTTTTTTTAGGAGGGAGAAGATTTTATTTATTTGACAGAAAGAGATCACCCATAGGCAGAGAGGCAGGCAGAGAAAGAGGGGGAAGCAGGCTCTCCACTGAACAGGGAGCCCGATGGGGGGCTCGATCCCAGGACCCTAAGATCATGATCTTAGCTGAAGGCAGAAGCTTAACCCTCTGAGCCACCCAGGTGCCCCTGTTTTATCTATTTTAAGACAGTACTGTAGCACGTTCTTCCTCAGTTTTGCTAATCCCCAAAATTTTGGCTATATTTATTAGTTGAAATTTGGGGAAATCTGACTTGGGACTTTACCATGAACACAAAAGAATTAGTAAAGAATCACTAAAACTCAACCAGATTTTGAGTATGTACATTTTACTGTATAGACCATTAAGTATTAAATCGTCAGATTCTGGTGTCAGCCTTCAGTTCTTTCTTACTAAGGAACCATTGAGAATTCTTAATTCAGGGGCTAAGGTTCTGCTTTGCAGTCCACTTGCATTTTTCCCAGATGAGTAGATTTTTATTCCCTTCATCTTTCTTGGTATTTTTGTCCCTATACTCTTTTGTATTTCTTCTGTGTGCCTAATATCTCATTATTATACCCTTAAGTGTTCAAAAGCCTAAAATTAACTCTCAGTAGTCTTTTACTTTGATTTCTGTGACAGCTTTCTTCTGGTGTGTTTAACAGAAAAACTTGTTGCCTACTTTATTTGCTAAGTCTTGTATATAACTTTCTCATCTCATTTTTTTCCCTTTTCTGTGGGAAAGGTACAAATTTTAAATCCATTTAACAAGAAGCTATTGAGCTCCTAATTTATAAGTGCATACGGTTTATTTGGTGCCATGTTGTTACCTTTGTAGCACTATTAAATGTCTTACCCCAGAATAGTTTATAGACTTTTACTGTTGACCTACATAATACCCATTCCTGTAAGTTACAGTTTAAGGGCATTTATATTTTATTATTTAGTATTTAACATCTGATATAAGTTAAAGAAGTGCTTTGTAAATTGGAAATACAATACAAATAGTAGATTGTATTATTTATTATGGATATTAGCCTCTAACCACCATGTTTATTAAAAACAAGCACAAATATTTTGGTTTTTTTTTTTAAAGATTTTATTTACTTATTTGACAGAGAGAAACACAGCGAGAGAGGGAACACAAGCAGAGGGAGTGAGAGAGGGAGAAGCAGGCTTCCTGCTGAGCAGGCAGCCCGATGCGGGGCTTGATCCCAGGTCTCTGGGATCATGACCTGAGTCGAAGGCAGTCACTTAACCAACTGAGCCACCCAGGCGCCCCCAAGCACAAATATTTAAGGTTTTACACAGGCTTAGTTTTTCGTTTGTTTTTGTATTTTAAAGATTTTATTTATTTGTTAGAAAGGGAGAGAGAGCACAGGCAGGGGGAGCAGCAGACAGAGGGAGAAGCAGGTTCCCCACTGAGCAAGGAGCCCAATGTGGGACTCAATCCCAGGATCCTGGGATTACCACCTAAACCGAAGGCAGTGTTTAACTGATGGGCCACCCAGGCATTCCATACCCAGGTTTAGTTTTAAGTGTAAAATAGAGACTTTTGCACAGAATTTATATGGAGTATTTGTTAAAATTGTGGAAGACATAAAATTAGATACTGTTTAGGTACTTTCCTCTTCACTTTTTCATGTGTAATGTAAATGGGAAGAAAAAGAAGAGGTATCTCAATTACTGAGTGATGTAGCAGTTCAGAATGAACAAGAAAGTATTATTTTATAATTGCAGAACAGTCTTCTTTTAGTGGCTCACTTCAGATGCTTTTTACTTCAAAGTAAAAGAAAATCAGGCTGTATGTGGGTTAAATAGTACAGATGTTCACCATCTCATACAGTAAGCAGTCTAGAGGTAAGGTGCTTTCAGAGTTAGTTAATTGAGTAGATTGATACCATCATCAGAAATTCAAGTTCTCTGATATTCCAGAATGATCTGTCCTTTTAGGCTAGATCCTCTCATGATCCCATGGTACCTGCCACAAGTGACAGATGATATCACAGGTGAGAAAATGGGGAATATATCTACTTATATTGAATTTGCAAAGAATAGCAGCCTTCTCAGGATCCCCACTGAATAGCCCTTATGTAGCTTTGGCCACTGTTGGGTCACTTATACATGCCTAAGCTACCACTTGGCAGGGGTGGCTTCTTTCTCTGAAAGACCTGGCTGCTGCAATGATCATAAAATTCTGTGGGCTGATAAGAAGTGGCTGTTAGGCAACCAGAATTGCCTGTTGCAATTGAGCCCATTTTAACGTTTTTTGTTTTTTTTTTTTAATGCGTTCAAATGTTTAAGAATTACTTTGAAAAATAAGTGCATCAGTAGTAGCTAAGTGGTAACTATGAAATAAAGGAGTTCTTTGACACTTAACAACTATGAGAACTTACACAAGCATCATGAATTTCAGTTGAGTTATTACTAAAATGGGAATAATAATGGTACCTATTCTATGGGGTTGTTTTGAGGATTAAATGCCATAATGCATGTAGCCTGCTTTAACATAGTATTTGGCCCATAGTAAATGATCAGTATGTGTTAATCGCTTTTATTTTCATATTTTAAGTTACCTTGAATGAAGCTTTTGCCTAAGTCTATTATAATGTTTTATGGAATGCCAGTATTGTAACTATCTCTTCTGAGTTTTAACTGTTGAACTTTACTATAAGGCTAGTTTTGGGGGAAGCAAATTTGATGATGGCTGTTGAAATGCTTAAATGTCAAAAGTCCTTCATCCAACTTAATTTTTTTAAGTGCTTCTTTCTGTTTTCAGCATAATATTAATCAATATTATCACTTGTGATCAAAGTTTTATGAAATATTATAACTTACATTCATTTCTGGAATATTAATCCTGCTTCAGTTCTTTTAAATATAAAGACTTTTTTAAAAAAGATTTTATTTATCTGTACTTATTGAGAGTACTCACAAGCAGGGGGAGCAGCAGGCAGAGGGAGAAGCAGACTCCCCACTGAGCAGGGACCGACCCCCCCCCCCCCCCCCGTGTAGGATTTGATCCCAGGATCCTAGGATCATGACCTGAGCTGAAGGTAGACAATTAACTGACTGAGCTACCCTGTATCCCTAAATATAAAGACTGTTGAAAACATTATGGAGAGGAATAATTAACAAGGGACTATAAAATTGGAATGATACTTAATTAGGACTGTAAGTATTTAATGCAGTGAAGTACTTAAGGGTCTGTTCATATTACGCCCTCAATAAAAGTTTCTTTCCTTCCTTACCTCTCATATGATAAACATCCCAGTATTGTTTGTTTCTTCACAGGCAGAAGAGATTGTTACCAGCTCTGTCAGTAAGGGGGAATGATACCAATCAGGAAAAAGGAAGTCATGCTAGGAATTTCAAAAGGGATTAATACAGGAAATTGATTACACAGGTGTTGATATAACTTTAATTAAATTCTCAGATTTCATTGGCTGGCCAGGGGTCAACTTAGCCATCACTTATAGCATGGTTTTTCTATGAGAAAAAAAAATAGGTAGGCATACCTTGCTTTTAAATAAACACTAAAACCACAGATATTTCAAATAAGTTGGGAAAGGTGTATCTTGCTCATAGTTCTATTCTGACACTTGAAATGAATAAATAGATTATATATTATTTTAAATATGGTGTATAGCATAGGATTACGTTTCTTTTTTGGTGGATGCTAGGCTGCCCAAAGGAGATTATTCTTTTAAAAAAATCTAGGTTAAATGAATTTTCTTTTTCATTAATTGCTTCATATTACAACCATAATTCTGGGGGGGGGGAGGGTGCTTTTCCTGGAGTTTCCAGTAGTCTTTTTTTTTTTTTTAATTGAGGGGGTGGGAAAAGATGTGGCTTCCCTTTATCTTCAACTCATTGTATCTGTTCCTTAGAATCTATTCCATTCTTCTTCTTAAAGATACCTTGTAATATTCCACGTTAAGATTCTAGGCCATGCTTACAGCACAGTTTTAATCCTGGGATTTCTTTTTTCTTCATTAGACTGTTGCATTTATATTAACCATGAATTTTTTTCTTAAGTAAATTTCTCAGAGGGAATTGCAGATAAACTTCTGAACTTTTATAGAACTAAAAATTATAGATATACAAAAATTAACTAAAATAACTAAAAATTATTTTATAGAACTAAATATTACCCTGGCCTATGACTTATTTCATCGGTTATCTCTATGAATGAATGTCTCCTTCAGATCTTAATTCACATATCATCTTGTCAAAGAGGCCTTCCTTGACTATTGTATTTTACATTGCAAATTCCGTGTATTACCAGACGTTCTTTACTGCTTTTTCTCTTAATGTACTTAACACATTCTAACATGCTGTATATTTTGCTTATTTATTTCTTTTCCCCACTAAAAAGTGCCATATGGCATAGATTTTTGTGATTTTGTTCACTACTACATCCTTGAGATATAAAATCATGCCTGGCGCACATAGTAGTCCCTCAGTAAATAATTGCTGAATGAGTTAGTTAATGTTTCCCTCACTATTACAATTATAAATCAAAGTTATAAATTGTTTTTTCATAGAACTTTTAAAGGATTGCTCCATTGTCTTCTGGTATCTAGTGTTATAATGCAATTATAATGTCAGTCTCTCTTTTTCTTTTTCCTTTTATGGGTGACCTGTTCTCTCTTTCAGAGCTTTCATTTTCAGGGGTCCCCGGGTGGTTCATCAGTAATGCATATACCTTTGGCTCAGGTCATGATCCCAGGGTCCTGAGATTGAGCCCCGGAGGGAGCCCACTTCTCCTTCTATCTCTGCAGCTCCCCTTCTTTTGCTCTCTTGCTTGCTCTCAAATGAATAAATAAAATCTTAAAAAAAAAAAAAAGAACTTTCATTTCCTTTGCTCTCTGGTAATTTTCAGCAGTGTATATATAGAGGTGGGTTTTTTCATTGATTCTAGTTGGTACTTGGGAAGCTCTTTAAATTTAGATTATTGGTTTTTGTCCAGCTCTGGGAAATTATATTCTTAAACTCCTACTGATTATCAAATTTATCTTCTTTTCCCTTCATGTGCCATTTTCCATATTTTCCTTTTTTTAATTTTATATCTCTCTAAGGTTTCATATGCTTATTGATAAATAGCAAAATCTGGCATACTATTTTCTTTGACTAAAATGAAATACAATAGGCTACGATAGGATAGATTGATGTAATATTTGTTTTTTGTTTATTACTAATAGTAATGAATGGCAGTAGTGGCTTATCACATCAGTAGGAAAATGAAATATTCATCAGTAAATGATCATTGACTTATTGGAAGAGGGCTTGCTCTAATTTCTTATCAGACACTGTATATTTTAAATATTATGTAATAAAATATTACACATCCATAAAATTTATGAGTAGAGATGTTTATTACAGTATTATTTATAATATGGGAATGGCCTAAATGTCCAATAATTAGGTAACACTTTATTAAGCTCTCATACTGGTACTGTGAAATGCTTTGTGACCATTAACAGCTGTATTTTTTGAAGAATATTCAATAATATTGAAGATGATACATTGAGTATAGCATAAAGTATAAATGTGTTGAGTCAATATGTTGTATACCTGAAAATAGTGTAACAATGTATGTCAATTTTACTTCAGTAAAAAAACCCAATTATTTGTATATATACACACGTATAAATTTTCACCTGCTTAAAGAAAGGGTCCAGTATAAAATACTCAAAATGTTAATACAAGTCCATATTTCCACATATGACACCAGTGGGCCAATACATGTTCCTGAATTCCAAATTTTTTAGATTTTGGAACAGAAGTCTATGTTTTCATAACATCTGAAAAAGTACTCTATAATTAAACATACATTTCTGGAGTGAAACGTGATTATTCACATTAAGTAGGATACAAAAATTTTATAATTGTATGTCAGTGGAGGTTATATTTTGCTGCTAAATCTAATTGTGCTAAAATTAGTTTTAAAATTTCCGTTTTCTTTAAACCTTTTTGGATTTCAGAATTATGTGCATTTTGGGTGAATAGTTATTTAAGCAATGAAATTATGAATGTTTTTAAAATTTTTCTTTATAATTTTTCATGTATTTCTAGGAACATATAAATATGTATATTACAGGAAAATTGTAACATTTTAAAACTGTGACTATATATAATTAATTGAATTAAGCTCTCTTATTAAATCTTAGCCTTCCCTAAAACAAGGGAAAAGAGCCAAATTCACCGGAAGACACTCATTCAATGATTTAGTGAATTCTTACCCAGTAGCTACTATTTTAATAAACATAAATAACTTTATAACTTATCAGGGATATTAATATTTCAAACTATGGTGTATTTTCAGAAATTTAATAATTCTGATAATTCCAGTTCATGAGGATGCCAAGGAGCACTAGGAAATTTTGTAACAATGCAGGTTGGGTATCAGTTAATAAAAACCATTTTGGAAAACAATTTGATAATATCTGGTGATGGTGAAATTGTATATATTTCTCTAGAAAATCTCTTTCATGTCATGTGACGTGTCATTAATAAATTGATTTGTGCAGTTAACTTCTACTGCATCTTGCCCTCTACCATTTTATTCACTGTAATTTTAT
>PITA01001479.1:125527-193475 GCA_004023965.1 Spilogale gracilis | reverse complement strand
ACATCAGTGTCATGGAATCCCCAAATTGCATTTGTACAGATTAAGCTAAGGGCTAAATGTCACGAACTAATTTTCAGTGATAAAGAAATCTGCTCTTGGGCTGCATGAAAGCCAACTTAGTCCTATAATCAGGTTTATGTTTTTCCAGTAAATTGAGTGAATTGGCAGCCAACTCAGGAACTCTTCCTCGGCGGAATCTCTATGAGTGGCACAAATGGGAGATCTGTGTATTTTTGTTTTTCCCACCCTTTAAATAACCTCCTCTTTAGACAATTACAAGTTTGCAGGAAAACTTGATATTCCTAGGGCCTTAAGAAGAAAGGATTTAAGCCATCAAATTTGGGGCTTAATTCTGTTAAGGAAAATATAGTGAAAATGGAAGGATAGCGTGTTTTTTGTACAGAGAAAAATGTAGCAATTCAGGCTTCCTAATTTCACAAGATTGTTAACTTATGCATTTGACTCTTATAAATATGCCTTGATTTTTCCAAATGTAGGGTAACTTAGTGAAGTTATTTTGTATCTACTGTGTGCATATAGAGAGCTTTATTAGGTGGGGTGTACCTAAGTCTTTTTTGCTTAAATACATTATGGTCAATCATGCCTATTTAGAATTTGGAGTTTTTTCAAAGAAATAAGTTATTTTTTGGTTTAGTGTGTGAAATAAACTGTATCATAGCTGCAAAAAAAAAAAAAATTTGCTGATAACCTTGTGGGGTTTCCTTTATGTGTAACTTTTCTCTTGCTGCTTTTAAAATTCTTTATCACTGCTTTTTGCCATTTTAACTACCACGTGTCTTGATGTGGTCCTCCTTGAATTGATCTTGTTGTGTGTTCTTGGGGCCTCTTGGATCTGAATTTCTGTTTCTTTCCCTAGAATAAGGAATTATTCAGCTATTATTTCTTCAGATAAGTTTTTCCCCCCTTTTCACTCTCTTCTTCTTCTTGGATCCATGTTACACAAGTGTTACAAGAATTATGCTTGTTGGAGTAATTGAATTCCCTAAGTCTATTTTCATTTTTGCATATATTTTCTCTCACTGTTTGATTATTTTCTATTGTTCTGTTCTCCAGAGTACTGATTCATTCTTCTATCTCTCTTAGTGTGCTATTTATTCCATCCAGTGTATTATTTATCTCAGTGATTGTGTTGGTCATCCTGCTGGCTCTTTTTTATCTTTTTGTTAGGGGTCTCACAGATGCCTTATACTTTTTTCTTAAGTCCAGTGAATATATTTATGATTGTTACTTTAAAGTCTCTGTCAGGAATAGCATGTATCTCTGTTTTTCCTAGGTTTCTTACTCTGATTTTATCCTGTATTTTCATTTGGGATATATTCTTCTATCTCCTCATTTTGTATAACTCTCTGCATCTATTTATTTGTGTTAGGAAAGTCAGCTAAGTCTCTTGTTCTTGGGCAGTGTGTGCACTTTTAACAAGAGGGTATTGGTCATCTTCCAAAGGTGACACACAGCCACTGCAGATGCTGGGGATGACTATGACTGCCCCGCAAATCATGTGTGGACAAGACATTCAGTTTTAACAAGGCACATTCATCTTCCCTGGGAGGTGACCAGCCACTGCCACAGCTAGGACTCCCCATAAAATGTGCCATCAGAAGACAAGGTATTGGTAAGCTTGGTGCAGGTCTTCTGGAGGAGGAGATCTGTAGAGCTGGAACTAAGCAGGCCCTTCTATAGGTGGTGGGTCACTATGTATGCAAGTCAGATAGTGAGTGCAGAGGCATGCTGGCTCCTTCGTGTGGCCTTGTGTTTATGTGGTGTCACCTGCCAGCTTCCTTATTTCTGGAGAAGTTCCTCATGTAACTTTGATATTAGTAAATAACTCTCCCTCTCTTATAGCTTAGTCATATTTCAAGTTGTAACTCTATGCTATATCTCCTAGGACTATTTGTTTTGCTCTTCCCCTCTCTCTTTTTAATTTTTTTTGAATATTTTAAAATTTTATTTAATTGAAAGAGAGAGAGAAAGAACAAGAGAAAAAGAGAGAACACATGAGCAGGAGCAGGAGTAGGGGCAGAGGGAGAGGGAAAGCAGACTCTCTACTGAACAAGGGAGCCCAACACAGAGCTCAATCACAGGACCCTGGGATCATGACCTGAGCTGAAGGCAGATGGTTAACTGACTGTGCGACCCAGGTGTCCCTGTTTTCCTGCTTTTAAGGGGGGGGGGGGGATTAATTTTCCTCTCTCCCTTCCAACTGTCCCTGAGTAGAGCTTGCTGACTTTTAAAGTTCCAGGCTTTAAATCTCACTGGTTGTAAGAACTCACAACATTTGGCATCTCTGATTTTCAAAGCCAAATGTTATGAAGATTCATTTTCCTTATGCAAGCTTCCCAGTGTGACAGTCTGTTTCTCTCTCCACTCCATGCCTGCAGCTCCCTTCCTTAGGTGACCAGACCAAGAGGTTTTAGATCTCCACTGCATCTCCACTCTTCCTCTCTTCCTATGCTCTTCTCTACATTTAAATATGGAGTTTGTTCTGCCAGTCTTTGAGTCATTTTTTGGGTTATTTACAATGATGTTAGTATTATATAGTTGTATACAAGGGAGAAAGTGAGTTTGGAGTCCTCCTACTGCACCATCTTCTCCAGACTTCTGTCCTATTTTAGAATATTAAATCAAATAATCCTCTCAGCAATCATAAGAGGTAGATTCTAATATGACTCTTAATTTGCAGATAAGAAAATAAGGCTCAGACAACTTCTGTATATTTCCCAAGGGCACACAGATAATATGTGTAAAAGGCAGAGTGAGATGTGTACACACCCACGTAGGCTCTGGACTTTTATTCTTTTTTTTTTTTAATTTTTTTTTAAGATTTTATTTATTTATTTGAGAGAGAGAAACACAGCTAGAGAGGGAACACAAGCAGGGAGAGTGAGAGATGGAGAAGCAGGCTTCCCACCAAGCAGGGAACCTGATGTGGGGTTTGATCCCGGGACTCCAGGATCATGATCTGAGCCGAAGGCAGTCGCTCAACCAACTGAGCCACCCAGGCGCCCCTGGACTTTTATTCTTAAGCACTATGAAGATACACTCCTTTCCTGAAGTAGAGCAGATTAATAAAGAGACAGGAAATACAGGGGCTAATAGACTGAAGATAGGATTAATATGGTAAGCATGAGCATATTTTCTTTTTTTTTTCTTAAGATTTCTATTTATTTGACAGACAGAAACACAGCCGGAGAGGGAACACAAGCAGGGGGAGTGAGAGAGGGAGAAGCAGGCTTCCTGCCCAGCAGGGAGCCCGATGTGGGGCTAGATCCCGGGTCTCCGGGATCATGACCTGAGCCGAAGGCAGTCGCTTAACCAACTGAGCCACCCAGGTGCCCCAAGAATGAGCATATTTTCTTGTGTGTGTGTTAAGTATTGGAAAAATGTTGCAGAAGTGGATTTGAATGAATATATGAGGCAAGCTGACCAGTTACAGTGAACGAGCTTATGGATAGTAGTGAGCATATTTTATTCTTGGTATCTCCATGGCCAACACTAAATATGATATACAACAGGAACTCACCAAATGCTTACTGAGTACAATTTGGAAGAGGCTGAATAAATAAGAACTTGGAAGCACCAAGTATTTGATAAACAACTTCAAGCCTTAAGATTTATGTTGAAACTATTGTGTAAGGAGGACTGTCTTATTAGGAGGAATGGTAAAATCAATAATTAGAGATTACTTTGGGAATAGTGCCAAGAATCTTAGCACTATTATGACAGGAAATATCAAGTGAAGGAGTTGAAAGATAATCAATATTCATGCAGTGTCAATTACCTAAATATGGTTCAATGGTAGTTAGAAGAAATTCTGACTAAGGAAAAAAAGTAAACTCAAACCTAAAACACAAACCATGGAATATGAAGAGAAACAAAATATGCCAAATAATGAACAAGATAAATCAAAAGTTAATTAAGCATAGTAATAGTAATTCTTACTTATTTCAAATTTTCCCATTCACAATATATTTCTCTTAACATAGACACTAGTCTTCAAGTGGTGTCTGAACTTGAGAGATTTAGTCAAAATCAGCAATAGGCTATTATGTCAGGTTGATCTACTCCTGATATTGTAATCCACAAGGTGTGGACAAATCACTTTGCCTCCCAGGAGCTTGGTTTTTTGATATTTAAAGACATAAGTTTACTAGATGCTCTGTAAATTGCTTCAAGTTCTAAGTTTTTTGCTTTGTCTTGGAATTAATAGATCGCCCATTGGATAGGCAAGTTTTACATCATTATAGTTTTAAAATATGTACTAAAAAGAAATAATGAATATTATTCAGAGGAGGGGAGAGAGAGATGAAAAATGCTGTTTAAAAAGTATATAATTCTAGGTTGCAAAATAGAAAAGAAACATTTCTGTTTTCTATTACATGTGATTGAAAGTCATTAAGTAAGCCTAAGGAGATGTACATTCAGTTTTATTTTATTCCTTCATTCAAGGGAGACTTCAGGCTCCTGGAAGCTTCTGCATTAGATTTTTCAGGCACACATATACATTTCCACTCTTATAATCTTGGCTTCTCAGTGCTAAATGGTGATCATGAAGTTATGATGTTATCACAAAGCAAAAGAAATGTCATATCAATTTACAACTTTTGAAATGCATTTCTAAAATAAATGGAATAATATACTAATGCAATATTAAGGCTGCAACTTTAAAAATAGAAAAGCCAAGACCTACAGAAGTTATGGTTTTCATTATCATTATTAATATGACTGCATCATATATGCTGTATATATTAGTTTTTGGACCTAACTTGCAAGCAAATGCATTGCATATATCCAACTTAATTTAGCTTTATTAGGTGAATTTTTGCTTGCATTTTATGGGGTTTGCACTTAATATTTGCATCCTCAACTTTATTTAAAAACTTATCTCATAGATACATATGTCATCAATGGTTACTATACTAATAATAAACATGCAACATAATAGAGATCTTATATAACATTTGCATAGAAACTGTTGTCAAAATTTGTACATATGCAAGGATGAATTCTTCTGTATTTAAAAAGTTTCAATTGTCTAATTTAGCTTTGTATATTGCCTATGTTCCTTTTTTAAACCTTTGTCTTTAGCATTTTCTCATCATTTAGTTTCCCCTCCTTCACTGTTTATTTTGCCAATTTCCCATTATCATGTGGTCCATATTCTTGTTTTATCCTAACCATACTTCACCATTTAGACTAACCCACTATATCTCTATCCCTTTTGATTTATTAGTTGATGAGTTATTCAGTCTATTGAAGTAGAAGCAACACATAAAAGTCACCTGAGATGCTTAAAAAGAATTAAGTTATCCAGACTCTACTTAAAGTTACTGAACCAGAACTTTTGGAGATAGTCTCCAGGAACATACATTTTTTAAAAAAGCTATTTATGTGATCCAATGTTTTGTTTTTGTTAATAACTATTTTGCTTGATATTTCCAAGTTAAACATTCATTATTACTATTCTTGTCATTATCATTGAAATATTAATGATGAGTAGTGACAATACAGTGTACCTTTTCCATTACATTAACTTTATTTGAATATTTTCAGGATTTTAATCCTAGGAGAAAAAATGATATGAGAATTTGATTCAGAACCAGTGGAAAGTTGCTTCAAAGACTGAATTAACATTCATGTCACCAAGTAATTATGAAATTCCTCAATCAAAACAAGCAAGTTCATTTCAAAACTAGAACCATAACCATTATATAAATCCATGCCAACAGACACAAAAAACCATTTCAATACAAATCTGTGTATCCTTCAGATGCAGAAGGCAGATATGGTGGGAAGCAGTGTGCAGGAAACTGGATAAAATTTCCAAGTCTGTCATTGTGGTTAACTGACATTGTTTAAATCACTGGAAATCATTAAGACAGTTTTTCTGATATACAAAAAATGGGGTAATAATACTAAACTCTGAAAAATTGCTAAGGAGACTAATGAAAATGTTTGGTAAACCAAATGCAGGTTATTTCTAAAAATATCATGAGTCTTCCTCTTCATCTAAAAATACGCATCTCACTTTCTGATAAGAAAACTGTGCTTGATATTTTTATTCAGACAGCTGTAGAATAACAAAATGAAAACTAAATTTGAGTCTGAAAATCTTTATTTGAGATGTTCATGTCTCTGAACTTCAATCTGTATTTTTGAAATCTAAAGTATTTTCCAAGATTGCAAGTTAATTTTAAAACTTAAAATACATAGGTTATATTAAGTAACCTGGTGGAGAAGGAAAAATAATCACATCAGTGAATCTAAAGTCACAAACATGTAATGTTCTAAATAGAGGAAACTGACTACTAGAAGAGTATTTAACAGATAATTTTGGCCTAAATGGAATGGTTAAGAAGTGACACTTGAGCCAAGGTCTTAAGAATTTTACACCGTGAGAATTTAACTTGACTATGAATAAGGAGAATCTCAAAATGGTAAGTTAGAGATTTAAGTATATTTCTTGGCAAATAAAATAACTCTGGAAGTAGATAACCCAGAACTCATTTGACAGTGCTAAGATTTTCTACAACCTATAATATCCTCAAGCTGAGGCTCTAATTCATGGCCCAAAACCATAGCTAGAACCAAGCTATCCCAAGCACACCTAGACAGTTATGGGAAAAGAGAGCAAGAAGATGTATTCCCTTTCTTCAAAGACTTTCCTAGAAGTTCCATGGTATTTCATATTAGGTTATTGGTCAAATTCTTTAACTGCAAGCTGACTCCCTGCTAAGACCTGACAGAGAGCTCTATTCCAGGACCCATGGGTCATGACCTGAACTGAAACCAAGAGGCAGACACTTAGCCAACTGAGCCATCCAAGCACCCCAGTTCTAACATACATAAAAACTTAAGGTTTATTACATTATGAATGTTCACAGTCTTGTAGCGAATGCCCTTGATGGGAAACCAATATATATACAATATATACGCTTTAGTAATAGGAAGGGGAATATAGCTCTATGAAAACACAGAGGAGGGAGGTATCGTAATGGCCTGTTGTTTATAGTTCAAAACACAAGAGGAAAAGTCTGAACTAGTTCTAGCAAACTTTGGAATTCATTAGAGGGGAAAGATACAGGAGGTCATTTTGCAAGTGTTAAAGAGATATTTGTATGATTAATAATAGAATCATATTTAGGAAAATATACTGGAAAAGAAGCAGGGAGTACTGGGACCAGATCATAACTAAAGAGTCCTGATAAAGCAGCACATGTTCAGGGTCTGATTCATTACAAAACGTGAAAAAAAAAATGCCCTTCTCCTTTCTGCTGAGGAATTTGGTAACTCAAAAAACCTCTCCACATATATGAACTCAGCAATTTACTGTTGGATAAATTGTAAAAATTCCAGAGGGGTGAGATGTAATTTGACATATATTATTGGAGGACTCTTTCTCAATAATTGCACATCTTTTAGGGAACAGAGAGGAATATGGCAGAACTAAATCTACCAGATGATTACAAAATCATGAACCTGGGTGGATGAACATGGCAGATATACTGCATACGTGTGCATTTGGTAGATATTATTTGAAGTCTTCAAAGTTTCAGCTAGTTTGGTTTCAGTAGTAGTTCATTGACCTTGTAAGGGTCCCAATGACTAAAATTTGTTAAACCTAATTTTCCATTCTGGTCTTCATACTCTTCATCTAAGTGTAGCTTTTGATACAATTTTTCACTCATTTTATATTTTAAAATTATTTCCAGGATATCACTTTGTTATTTTTTCCTAATATTTATCATTCTTTATCTTTTTCTGTTAATCCTTTCTCCTCTTAACATTGAAGTGCTATAATCCTTTCTCTCTATGATACCTCACTGCCATGGTTTTTAATATCATCATGGATTAGTCTCACATTTATAATCCAGACTTCTCCCTAAATTTATATTTGTATATTTAATTTCCTATATGTATTTCCTATAAGCCACTTTGGTATCATGATGTATTAAGCACTACTTATCTTTATATATATATGAAGTGAACAGGAGAAAAGGAAGGTAGCAGATGACAGAGACAAACTCTTTAAGTCAGATATTAAATAAACTCTGCAAGCAGCTTAAAAAAAACCTAGCAACTCCAGAGACAGGAGACATAATGAGTGCATTATCCAAAAATTCCACTTTATATCTAGAATTAATTGGAATTACATATTTTCTAAAAATTTTTTTGTATATTGATTTTGAAGTATATCTGAGTCCCTCAATGATACCTTTGTAACTACAGGTAATTTAAAATATAATACAAATAAGTGTTGCTTGACATCAAGCAAATTTTACCTTCTTGTGGCTAATCTTATTCACCTATAAAATAGCATGGGCCTCAATCTTCAATCCTTTCATTTATAATATTATATGATTTTTAATGTAAATAAAAATCCTAGACCTGTGAAATATGTACTTAGGAGTAGAAAATAATACATTCAGGAAATATGCATCCAATGCCAAAAATGTGTGATACTGAAGGCACAAAATGAAGTAAGATGTTACATTAGCTATTTGGATGTATATAAATCTACACAATCTATACATATACTATACATATGAAATTATTTACCTTATTATAAAATATATAAAAATGTACCTACCTTCACATAACAAATATTAATTACACTTGAAATGAAACTGATATATAACTATCTTTCTCTAGTTTTCATAGATATTTCTAAAAAGTTGATATAAACTTTACAATTACTTTTATACCACCAATGCAGCTCAGGATTGACTATAATCCATGTAGCCAATGACTGTGAGTAAAATACAATATAGAATCTATTTTCTTTCTTTTTTTAAAGGTTATTTTTTTATTTATATGAGGTGGGAGGAAGGGCACAGGGAAAGGAAAGTCTCAAGCAGACCCTACACTGAGCATGGAGCCCAATGTAAGGCTTAATCCTAGCACCCTGAGATCTCAACCTGAGTCTGATGCTTAACCAACTGAGCCACCCAGGTGCCCTAATTTAATTTGTTTCTTAAATTCATGACAGTCATATCACAAAAATTCTCATGTTTGCCTTAGATTGGGCACTGCTCACATTGGGTTTTAACCTCATGCTGCTATGTCGTTTGAGAGACAACTGCAGTAGATATTTTCTATAGTTACATAGCCAAATAAGATTTAGTGTGCTGGTGGTGTGTGTGTGTGTGTGTGTGTGTGTGTGTGTGTGTGTGTGTTCTGGAGTTTTAGGGCAAAGTTTAGATAGCACTCAGATCCTTAAAGACTTAGAAAGTCAACCACTATCCTTATCCAGCTATAATTATTATATTATTTAGTGACTGTGTTCAAAAGATTATAATCTGTCTGTAATATCTCCCTGAACTTCATCTCTTATTAAAAATGCCTTTATTCTTTATAAATTTTTTTAATTTTAATTTCAGTAGCTAACATATAGTATTACATTAGTTTTAGGTGTACAATGTACTGATTCAACAATTCTATACATTACTCATTGCCCATCATGATAAGTGTACTCCTCAATATCTATCACTTATTTCACTTATCCTCCCGCCCACCTCCCCTCTGGTAACCCTCAGTTTTTTCTCTACAGAACAAAGACTCTGCAGAGATTTTCTTTCTCTCTCTCTCGTTTTTCCTTTATTCATTTGTTCCTGAAATTCCACACATGAGTGAAATCATATGGTATTTACTTTTAAGCTGTGATAAATGTTTTTGGTTAGTAAGAATAAATTTTTTGAAGTTCAGGAACTTTGCTTTTTCCTCAAATTATTTTTCAATATTTTAATACTATTATTTTGAAAATGAGCAATTAAAATGGCATATTATGTGTAGAATGCCAAATTCAAGTAAATACCACTTTCATTATTTTGTAGTCAAGCTACTCGATAATGAAGCAGAATGAAGCACTATTGAATTCTGTACATCACAGTTATACTCTATAGGAAATGTTTGTTTACTAAAATAATAGTTCCCAGTAAAGATTCCTTTGGGGATTAGCTGGCAAAGTGTCTTTACATGCAGTAATATTTTTTCCAATAATAATTCAGTAATAAATGATGAATAAAAGTACAGCTACCCAAACCAAGTAACATGTGATAAGAGAATAGCAGTGCTATGACATGGTGAGTCACATAGCAAGAAAATTTTTTTCTATGTTTTTCTATTGGATAATGCCTAGATCCCCCTCATGCCTGGATGTCATCCAAGTTTTGGGCCCTGGAACAAGGGAAATTACAGTTCAAGGCATAATGTTGGTTCTTTCATAGGTTTCAATTTTTAAAGTAGATAGATTCCTTTATTTAGTCATCAATGCAAGTATTTCCCCAATATGTATGTCACAGTTGTAACTTCTATAATTGAGTTTTACTGTGTATTAAAAGTTAACATTAGTGCTGGGGCTCCTGGGTGGCTCAGTTGGTTGAGCGACTGCCTTTGGCTCAGGTCATGATCCCAGAGACCCAGGATCGAGCCCCACATCGGACTCCCTGCTCAGCGGGAAGCCTGCTTCTCCCTCTCTCGCTCCCCCTGCTTGTGTTTCCTCTCTCACTGTGTTTCTGTCAAATAAATAAATAAAATATTCAAAAAAACAACATTAGTATTTAAAGTATTATATATGCTGTCAGAAAAAGATATCTAACATGGTAGCAGAAAGTAGTAAATCCAACTAACCTAGTGGTAGTTTACCACTAGATAGTGAGCTAAAGTCTCTATTATTTATATATGTATGAGAGTATCTACAACAAGGCCTGCCACACTGGGCACTCAAATGTTTTGTTGAATTAATGACTCCTTAAACTCCCACTTAACCATTATTCTACATAATTGGGCTTACTTGTTTGTTTGGTTACAATATTCATAGCATTGCAGTCTCTTTATAATATTTACCTGAACCTAATCTTTCATTTAAAGATGTGCTTACACACCTAGAAATAACGAAGATTATCTATCAACTTCTCTCATTTTCTTGATTGTGCAGCAGTGATGAAATTCCTCTGATATTTTCTTTGAAATAGAAATTTGAAAAGAATATGTAAAGTTTAATTCAGAAATAACAAGGACTCCAAGTCATTCAATGAAAACTCTTTCAGAAATCAGAAAGAAGTTACTATTCTAAGTAATATTCCACTGAAGTGGTCCCACAAAAATATTAATAACTTTTTGTCACTCAACTCAGTGATTTAATATGTTACTCAAACTCCTGATATATTTGTCACCATTGATCATCCACTCCTGTCTTCTTAAAATTATCTTAATTGTCATTGTATTAGTTTCTCCAGTCCTCCTCTTATATCTGAGTATTTGTTTCTAACTTCTTTTTAAATTTTTCTTCTTTTAATTGCATTAAAATACGTTGTTCTCCAAAGTTTCATCCTCAATTCTCTTCCTGTACTATTTTCTAAAATATTTTATTTATTTATTTGAGAGAGAGCGCAAGTGGAAGTGGGGTAAGGAGGAGAGGGAGAAGCAGACTCGACCAGGGTGAGGGGCAGAGAAGGAGAAGTAGACTCTCCCCTGAACAGAGAGCTTGATGGGGAGCTCAATTCTGGGACTCCTGGATCATGCCCTGAGACAAAGGCAGACACTTAACGAGCTGAGCCACCCAGGTGCCTGCCCTGTAGTACACTATTGATGTAGGTAGTCCCATTTACACATTTGGTTTCACCTGCCACCAATATGTGAATAGCTCTGAATCTCATTATCTCAACTCAATTACACAGATTCTAAACATATATAGTCACTTTTTTATTGGATTTCTTTGTTTGACATGAAATTTCTTTGTATAACGTTGAACTAAATATATTTACCTTAAATTTTATTTCACTTTTTTTTTAATAGTTTAACCACTCAGTGTGTTGGCCATGTCAGTCCAAAAATGCTATCCTCCTCCTTACCCACATGTCTAATAGAAGAAAACTTACTAATTTACTTCTTTCACATCTCCTGAACCTGTCCACTCATCTTTACACTTATCTCATTGCTTCCATTCAGGTCTTCATTATGGCTTGCTGAGCTTATCAAAATACCTGCTGTTCTCTGAATATCCATAGTTTCACACTTTTAATTTATTCTCCCTTTTACCACTGCATTGAAGTTTCTAAAAGGTGAAACTGTTGTCACTCTGACTAGAAATCAAGGTAATATCCAAGTTACTCATCTTTGATCCAGGTTTTATCCTTACCTGATTTGTCTTCTCCTATCTTGGTATCTTCTCCACATAAGCTTTGTACATTACATTATGCTGTACTTAAGTACTGGCAGGGCTTGAATGTGCATGTTTTCCTACAACTTCATGAATTCATACCTGCTTGCCTCTGCTTGGAAAAAATTTCTGATCCCATCATTTAACTTGGCAACCTTCTATTTCTTTTTGAAAATGAACTCAGATACAGCCTCTATTAATTGATTGTCCCAATTCTGTCAGTTTTGTTTATCTAGGCAGCTATCCTTCATACACATATAGAATATTGTATCTTTTATTATACCACTTTATATAATAACGTTTCAAAATATATTTGACTTTTGGCTCATCTTGCACTTTAAAATATTTAGTAAATGTTATGAAATGTTATTAAGAATTATTTATGCTACATAATTCCATGATTATCCAGAAGTACAAAGAAACTTATTTTTTTAAATAATACACTGCTAAACAGCTTGAAGTATATTGTTTTACTTGGTAACATTAACATCAGATATTTGTTTGTGTAGAAAGATGAAGTATAAGGTAGTTCTTTTGAAGAAAAAAAAATTCCAGTGTTGGTAGAGATTTCAAGAAATACTTCAAAATAGAAGCGGGTAGAAGTGACATTTAACACACTAAATCAAAAATGATGATTTTAGGTACTGTGTTTCCTAAAAAGACTAAGTACTTGGTTTTCAAATTGTATTTGACAGCATGTAATGATTAAATAAACTAAATTCAGTTTAAATAATTCAATCTTAGTTGTTAAAGAAATTTTCTTAAAGGAAGTTAAGAAGAAATTAGATATTTGAGCATATATCTAGGGAGATGCACAAGAAGAAGAGGAGGGAAAATCTTCTCTTTGGGGGAATACAACAAAAAGCAATCAAGAAAGAAAAAAAATCTAGTCCAATATTACCAATAAAACCAGAAAAGAGTCTGTCTTTTTCAGGTGGTTTGGTTAGCAGATTTAACATGAATAGTCTGATTAGAGTGAATTGATAACTTATAATTTTTGATTCATTCACTCAAGTACTTTTTGAGTACCTACAGTGAAAGCAATTGCTAAAAACACCTAAAATAAAACATGAGAATTATGAGTTAAAAAGTAATCTTGATAGGATGTATAGATGATAGTTAAGAAAATTAGTACCAAAATGGACTAATCTCTTTAAAAAAAAAATACTTGGTCTTGTGAACTCAGAGGTAATAGACAATTCTTTTTTCAGGAGATGATTGCCATTAGGCAGAAATAATATACAGTAAAATTCTGAAAAGGATTTTTTCCTGTGACCTTAATTAGTATCATTGTGAGACACATTGAACTTTTTTCTCACTCTTTGTCTATTACAATGCATTATTTTAAGGATATAAAATGCTTAAATCTGAACTGGAAATTTCAGCAACTAAACAATAATAGCTAATCATTCAAATTTCATTCTTAGTTGAAGCTAAAAGTATATATTTTTCTTTTTGGTGAAGAAACAGAGGAGGTAAAATAAACAGAAAGTGTGTCATGTTTAAAAATAACTTATTAAAACATAGATATATCAGTAAATAGAAAATAGGTCTGCAAATTCAGAACAATGTCACATTATTTAAAAGCAAGTGGAGAAAATTTAGGAATTTTTCTTAGTGGTCATTATACAAAAATAAAATGTAATTTGCAATTTAAATCCCAATCAATATGTCTTATGAAGTATAATTTATTATAGATTCTCCTCTTTGATTTTATTTCATCACAAACCACAGAAGGAGAAAGTATTCCATCATTCATGCTTCCTAAAAACACAGTAGGGAGAAACTTTCCATTTTGAGTACTCTTTGATGTCATAGCACTCATAGCTTTACATGATTTTTACCAAAGTTTTAAAATCTTTATCTCAGTTATGCTTTTATTGGGCAAACACATTTTCTTTTCTAGAACTCTTAGCTGTATTTTCCAAATACACATATTAACCAATATCCAAAGATTATTAATGTAAAATTGAACTTTTTCTTTATATATTTGACTCCCTTTAATCAGTTTTATCAAACAATACTTTTTTGTTTCAGATTCAGTGTTTATCATTCTTATAGTTATGGTAAGAGGATATTGATTGTAACTTTGCCTTCTATCCTGGGATTGTCTTTATAAAGTTGAAGACAATATTTTTCAGTAGCCACATTCTGTGAATGTATATCAACAATGTGGACAGATACTTTCCTCAAAAAGCAGCCATTTTCTCAATGTTTCTCAACAATACCAGAAGGAAGAGCAAAAGGTCAACCAACAGGAAAACCCAATGGAATCAGTTGTAAAAGCAGAGGATGGTTAAAAGAAGAGAAGCCTGGAATCTTACTCTCAGTTCGATTATCTGATTGCCCATGTACTTGCTGATCTCCCTTGAACTAGAGGACAGAAAAAGAGAAAAGGGGAGAGATGGCACCAAGGAGGGAGAAGGAGAGTTGAGCAGCCAGCTCCCAAAGATTTCCTGGAGATCAAATGGGCAATGAAGACTCACCTTATTTGATCCCTGACCTAATAAAATTAAATAATGGTTGAATCCTCAGAAAAAGAGTGATAATTGAATTCTCAGAAAAAGAAACTGAGAAGAGTATACCTGAAATTGCTGGAGTTGAAAGGGATTGGGGACCCCCTTACCCAGGCTTTATCCTCTAGCTGCTGTTTATATCCAGTGAAAGATCCCATAGTTTGATGACCTCCATACAGAGGCACTGGCAGGCAGTTAGTACACAAAATAGAGAGGTGACAGACAACCAAAAGGGAAAATTACAACCAAAGGCAATGACGTAAAGTAAAAAGTATCTTCTTTCCTCAGAGCCCCAACTAGCATCTAACACCAGAGGAGTGTACCATTTAAAGGAGGGCAGCCACAATACAGCCCTTCTACTTCAGGCATGAGAGCGGAAGAAGCAATCACAGAGCCAACCCCTTTCCCTGGTCTCTTATGTCCCTGGAATCCTAGCTTGATTGATAGAGTGTGGGAATGAGCGGGGAGAGGGAGGTAAAGTGCTGAATCAGATATGTGAATTTTAAACTAGTTTATGGTGAATTTTTAATAAGTCAAAGAGAGCCAAAATCTATAGAAATATATGCATATATGAAATATTTTATGTTATTTCCAGTCCAATACAAATTTAAGATCACTGTTTTTGATAAATTTCTTCAATTTTATGTATTCTTATGTTAAATATCTTGAATTTTGCTTATTAACTTTCTTGCTTTATATTTTACTGATAATAGCATCAAACAAATATCAATATTACTACAAACACTAAATCTACTGTCAGGTCATTACATTTTTTTTTTTTGCAGTTCCCTTCATTCTTAAAATACTGTGCTTTAAAGTCACTTAAAGCAATTCTTATTTTTGTGTGATAGTTTTGTCACTATGCTGACACTAAATTGTCTATTTCTTTATAGCTCTATGGAATTTTTCATGTAATTTCATTCCTAGTTATGTAAAACACTGCGGAATGTAAAACATATAAGACGTAGAAACTATGTAGAGATGTACTGCATTCGAGGAAGACTTATTCTATCCCTGAACTTGTTCTCCCCATTGGTAATCATTTTTACTAGCTTTTGACTATCCTTTTTGGTGTTTAGTGTGTAGACCATTTTATTTCAGTATGGTGATCTTTCTTAGATGAAGAAGTAAGGTGATCTTTCACTCACTTTTTATAAGTGAGTACTACTTTATTGTACAGAAATAAATTATATTTTATTCATCTAGTACTCTCATGATGAAGTTGATTTTAGTCTTTTATTATTGTAAGTAATGCTGGGATGCATATTGTATTTTTATGCCATTTCATATTTATGACTTTCATATGGATTCCTAAAAATGAAATTGCTGATTTAAAGGTGACTGCATATGTACTTCTGTTAAAGATAGCCAAGTTCCCTCCATTTTTCCATCTCACCATCTGTGTGTGAGAGTGCCTCTTTCATCACATTCTTCCCAACAGAATGTGCTGTCAGGTATTTTATGTTTTGAGATTCTAATAGATGAGAAATGATATTTTAGTACATATAAATACAGAATTTGTCTAAGAAGTTGAGTGAATTTTATGTTCACAGACACTTTGTAATTATTTGAAATGTGATTTTTCACGTTTTTCTTATACCCCATTAAATGAAAATAATACAACTTATTCAGTATTTAGATTGTTTAACTATGAAGTAAAAAGCCACCTATTTAAGATACATTTGCCTTTTTTGTTTTCTTTTAAATTCTTTTTAAGTCCAGTTAGTTAAAAGAAAAAATAATTACAAAATTAGAAAAAAATAATATATAAATAGCATAGCTAGATATCTTAGCATATTAAGTGTTTAAGAAAATATATTTAAGTGGCATTAGATACTAGAGTTACAAATTACTTATATTAGTTTACAAAAATTACAGGCATACATCATTTTATTGTGCTTTGCTTTATCATGCCTTGCAAACATTTTTTTTTCCCAAATTGAAGATTTAGGCAACCTGGTGTCAACCAATTCTATTGCTGCTACTTTTTCAATATCAAAACTTTCTCTGTGTCATACTTTGGTAAATCTTGCAATATTTCAAACTCTTTCAGTATTATTATTACTTTTTCTAATAATCTGTGATCGGTGATCTTTGATTTTCCAATTGTAATTTTTTTATGGGCCCATGAACCAAACCCATATAAGACAGCAAACTTAATTAATAAATGTTGTGGGTATGCTGACTGCTCCCCTAACTAGCCATTACCCTGTCTCTGTCCCTCTCATTGGGTGTCTCTATTTTCTGAAACACAGCAATATTTAGCTTAGACCAGTTAATAATCTACAATGGCCTCTAAGTGTTCAAGTGAAAGGAAGAGTCTCATGTCCCTTAACTTTAAAACAAAGCTAGAAATGGTTAAGCTTAATGAAAAAGTCATGTCAAAAGCTGAGATAGGCTGAAAGCTAGGCTTCTTGCACCAAATAGTCACATTGTGAATGCAAAGAACAGTGTTCTTGAGGGAAACTAAAAATGCTGCTCCAGAGATGGATATAAGAAAGTAAAGCAACTGTATTTTTGGTATGGGGAAACAGTTTTAACTGGAGAGAAGATAAAACCAGCCACAACATTCCCTTAAGCTGAAGACTAATCAAGCGTATGGCCGTAACTCCATTCAATTCTATGAAGCCTGAGAGAGATGAAGAAGCTTCAGAAGAGTTTGAAATGTGCAGACATTGGATTGTAAGGCCTAAGGAAAGAAGCCATAACATAAAAGTGCAAGGTGCAACAAGTTATCCGGAAGATCTAGCTAAGATAATTAGTGAAGTTAGCTACACTAAACCACAAAGTTTCAGCATAGATGAAACAGCTTTCTATCAGAAGAAGATGCCACTGAGGACGTAGACCGCCGGAGAGAAGTCAATGCCTGGCTTCCAGGTTTCAGAGGACAGGATGACTTTCTTGTTAGGGACTAATGCAGACGGTGACTTTAAGTTGAAGCCTGTTATTATTTACCGTGTCAAAAGTGCTAGGACCCTTAAGAATTAGGTTAAATCTATTCTGCTGTGTTCTATAAATAAATGGAACAGCAGAGCTTAGATGACATTATATCTGTTTACAACATGGTTCACTGAATATTTTAAACCCATGTTTGAGACTTAGTGCTCAGAAAAAAAAATCCTTTCAAAATATTTCTGCTTATAAACAGTGTACTTTGTCATCCAAGAACTCTGATGGAGATGTTCAATGAAGTTAATGTATTCATGGCTGCTAGTACAACATCCATTCTGCAACCCATGGATCAAGGAGTCATTTTCACTTTCAAGTCTTACATTTAAGAAATATATTTCATATGACTGTAGCTGCCATAGGTAGGGAGTAATTATTGTGATGAATCTGGGGAAAGTAAGTTGAAAACATTCTGGAAAGGATTCATCATTCTAGATGCCATTAAGAACACTTGTGGGGTGCCTGGGTGGCTCAGTGGGTTAAAGCCTCTGCCTTTGGCTCAGGTCATGATCTTAGGGTCCTGGGATCGAGGCCCGTATCGGGCTCTCTGCTCAGCTTCTTCCTCTCTCTCTGCCTGCCTCTCTGCCTACTTGTGATCTCTCTCTCTCTCTGTTATTAAATAAATTTTTTAAAAAAGAACACTTGTGATTCATAGGAGGAAGCCAACATACCAGCATTAACAAGAGTTTGAAAGAAGTTATTTCTAACCCTCATGGATGATTTTGAGGGGTTCAAGACTTCAGTGGAGGAAGCAACTGGAAATTGGTGGAAATAGCAAAAGAACTAGAATTAGAAGTGGAGACAGAAGATGTGACTGAATTCATATAATCTCATGAAAAAATAGTACTTGAACTATGGGGGGTTGTCTCTTATGGCTGAGCAAAAAAAAGTGGTTTTATGAGATGGAATCTACTCCTGGTGAGGATGCTGTAAAGATCATTGAAATGACAATGCAGGATTAGGATATTACAACATTTTATTTTATTTTATTTTTTTTAAGATTTTATTTATTTGACAGAGAGAAACACAGCCAGAGAGGGAACACAAGCAGGGGGAGTGAGAGAGGGAGAAGCAGGCTTCCTGCCGAGCAGGGAGCCCAATGTGGGGCTCGATCCCGGGTCTCCAGGATCATGACCCGAGCCGAAGGCAGTCGCCCAACCAACTGAGCCACCCAGGCGCCCCAGGATATTACAACATTTTAGTTGATAAAGCAGCAGCACGGCTTAAGAGGATTAACTCTAATTTTGAAAGAAGGTCTACTTTGGGTAAAATGGTATCAAACAACATTGCCAGCCACAGAGAAATCCTTGGTGAAAAAAAGTCAGACTATATGCCAGACTTTATTGCTGTCTTATGTTAAGAAATTGCTATAGCCACCCAGCCTTCAAGCACCCAGCACCCAGTCAGCAGCCATCAACATCACGGCAAGACTTTCTGCCCGCAAGAAGATTATGACTGATTAGAAGCTCAGATGATGCCTAGTATCTTTCAACTATCAAGTAGTTTTCAATTAAGGTATCTACATTTTTTTGAATAATGTTATTACATACTTAATAGACTACATTATAATGTATGGGGAACAAAAAAAATCACTTAACTTGCTTTATTGCTACATTCATTTTATTACAGTGGTCTAGAATTGAATCCACAATATTTGATGTATGCCCATACAAAAAGAAATGAGATATCTGCTATTCAGTCTTGATGCATTGGTATATACATTATGAATATCTTATACTGAACAATGTTCAAATAAAACCAATTCTATGATGTTTAACTAAAACATGATTATTTAAATATACCATATGGGAATACTATATTTAAAAAGAACATTCCCCAGTTGGTGTAAATACTAAAGACAGAATGATAGATTTTACTTACTGTTATATTGGTTTTTCTGGGGACTTTAGTTGAAAGTAATATTAAGTTGCATCTGCTATAAACAGATGCACATGTAGCAGCACCAAAATGCTAACTCCAACATAAATGACAATATCCATATGTTCCTGGCATTTATTTCTTTTGGCACTTGTGTATTGTACATGATTATAAACTATGTGTAACACTTGAGAAAAATAAATTAACAATCTGGTAATGAAGACTCAAAGACCTCTTCAATTCTAAGAAGAACTTTTTAAATTTATTTTTTTAGGATATAAGCATAGTTGTATTATGAAATGATTACTTCACTAAATATTTTATGACTTTTCTGTAGATGGAGGTTTTCATCAGATTTCATCAATGTGGTGTTGACTAATATATAAAGCCTTATCCCCACTGTAAACATGAAAAGTGGGATAGAAAGTGATTTTTTAATATATTGTAAAGTTAAAAATTAAGAAAGAGAAGTCTAAGGAACCAAAAAAGAATAGTGAACAAAAAGTAGGAAGAGAAAGCAGAAATTGTAACTGAATGGCATAGGTAAGCATGGAAATTGTGCCCTTCATATTGTCTACGACTCAGTTTCTAAAATTGAGTAGGGATCCTAATCAAGGATATCAACCTTGTATGCACAAAGGAGCTATTATGGTCTTTTTGTTGAATCAAAGAAATTAGAGATATTGACTCCTGTCTAAATATAGAACTAGAAAAATTCTGCCTCTTTGCTTGAGAATGCAACATGCCCCTCATTTGAGCTGTGATGATAAAAGAGACATAACTGAAAAATGGAAACCCAGGGACATGTACACAGATATTTTCACACTACCTTCGTGATACTGAAATTCTGAGATTAAAAAAAAAATGACATAAAATATGAGCCTATGAAAGGCAAATGTAAATGAAATTCAGGTAGAAAGAAAAGCATTGAATGAGAATTGTATTAGAATTATATTAGAATCCATGGCATCAAATCATGTACTGAAAACAATTTCCACAGGGAATTATTTTACAATTAAAATATCACAGTTTTAAGAGGTGAAGAAAATAGAACATTCTGTGGGGCAAAGCTTCACAAGGAATATATGTTAAAATTAATAGAAGACATGGTTGGGATAGAACCAATAAAATAAGTTAAGACAGTTTTACAAAGGAAAAATAATTGTAAAAAAAAATAGAAACCAAGTATTTCCTTGTATTAAACATTTATTAGACATAGTCCATTAAGAGCTGAAGAGAGAATTCATAAATTAGAAATTTATTTGAGGAAGTCACCCAAAGTATAGATAAAATTTGCAAGAAAATAAAATTAAAGTTAAAAAACAAAGACAGAAAAATTAATATCTCGAACCAATCTTTAATAAAAATTCTAGAAGAGGTAAATTCAATGAAATAAAGGGAAATTAACTCTAAGATCACAGAAAGACATTAAACTACAAAGATGAAATGTTTTTGTTTTTGTTTTTACCATTATGCTATGAGCTGGGGGGGGAGGTGCAAATTACCCACAAAGCATTTTCCAGTAATGATAGAAATCAGAAAACAATGGAGTCATGTACACAAAGAGCTGACTTTCACACCTCGATTTGTTTTCTTAGTTAAATTTGTCTCAGTTTTGTGAAGTAAAACATTTTTTTGAATATAAAATTAATAAATTTGCTGCTCTCAGTCTAAGGCTGAGGATTAGTTTTACTAAAGGATACAATTTGCTATGAAAGAAAAGACTTAAAAATAGTTCTGTTAAAAATGGTAAATAAAGAACTTTGTAAGATATATCGCAATGTACGTAAAAACTAAAAAAAAAACAACAAACAAATCAAAACAAAACAAAATGCTTAATCTGAGAAAGGTAAAAGTAGATGGAACTAAATTAGCAAATCATGGAAGACTGCAATGAGATCATTGTATGTAGTGAGGGTGTTGCATCTCCCCACAATGAAAATAGACTCCTATTTCTTGTATATATAACACTTTTATTACAAAAGAATTCAAGTAATTCTGTATATTAAACTGAATAATGCTAAAAATCAATTAAAAGCTCAAGCTCACTATTCTGAGATAAATACATTTATATTTTTTCACCATTCCTCGTATTCTGTTTTGTATACTATTCATAAGAAATATATAAATAATGAATTATATTTATTCATATATATAATTTTATTATGTAAAAATTTAATTTTATTTACTATATCTTATTTTCTGTTCACCTTTAATTTTTTTCTTACCTGGCCCTCTCTATAAGTTTGAGACAACTTGATGTGTGTCCTTCAATATTTCTTCTAGTATCATTCAATTAAACACAAATCATATGCATATGCACATATGTATATGTATACACACACACACATATATATGTAAAGAGAGAGTTATTCTCATAAGTAGACATAATAAGGGCTTATATGTTCTCTATTTATTAGTATCTTGATATTCTCAATTTAGTCTTCATAGAGGCCTTTACACTTTAGTTTGTGAAATAGGAATCCTTTTTTCAAAATGACTGAGTAATACATTTAACTATTCCCCTATTACTAAGCATTTACTTTTGGTTTGAGATTACTCCAAAAAACAGGCAAGTAAACAACTTTGTACTAATTCTTTTATTTATATATGCTTTATTTTTATAGGATAGCTTCTCAGAACTGTGATTTCTGGGTTATGGGGTACACACAGTTTTAACTAGAAGATGTGTTGTCATATTTAGATTTTCAAATTCTTATATATTCGCAGTTTTAAACAGTAATACAAAAAAGAACCATTTATACTAAATTCAAACAAAAGTAGGTATCCCTCTTTATTTTTAGCAAGTTGACTTTTAGAAATTATATTTCATCATTCATTATATTTCTCTGATAACTACCAAAGACAGAAATATCTTATATATTTATCTTATATATTTTTCATTAGAATTTCCTCTTATACTATCTTATATATTTTTCATTAGAATTTCCTCTTCCACGAATTGCCTGCTAACTGTTTACATTTTCAATTTTGGTCATACTTATGTATCTATCAGATTCTATTTTATGAATGGGCTAGAATCTGTATTATGCATCAGTTTAAAAATGGACTAGAATTCTGGGATATTTATGATATGTTGTATCTGGAGCTAGGTTGTAATTTAATAATTATATTTATATATTAAAATTATTATATTTATATATTAAAATATACTTTATGTATATTTTACACTAATTTTAAAAGTTCCACAAAAAGCATCCGGGTGGCACAGTCAATCAAGCATCTGACTCTTAATTTCAGGTCAGGTCATGATTGCAGGGGTCGTGAGATTGAGACCTGCCTCAGGCTCTGTCTTCAGTGTGCAGTTGGCTTGAGGGTCTCTCTCCCCCTGCTTCCCCAAATTAATTAAAGAGGTTCACAAAAATAGTTTGTTTCTTCTCCAAGATTTCAAAGCTTGCTTAAATGCCAGCACTAATTACTTTTACTTGTGAGTTATTTTAAGAAATTCTGCATCACCAATATGTGTGCTGTCACAGAGGACGATATGGAATAGAAAACCATGAATACCATGGATTTAATTCCAAAAGTGATTCAGAAGATACAGATTTTGATTGTGAAGGAGTGCTAAGAATGTACAAATTTATTTGCTCATATTTTCCTAGTTTTACAAACAGTGGGCAATTTGTGATGAACCCATGTGTATTCAATGTTAAAACAGTCTAAATAACTGTCAAATATCAGGTCCAAATGAAGAAATACAAGTTTACATTTTGTCACTTGCATTACACATATTTTCTCGCAATTTATTTTTTTGATTTTATTTGTTGTACAAAAAAAATTATTTTTTGTAAGTTTGACTTACAAAATTAATGTAAACTTATACAATCAATGTGCTTCTCTTTTTTATTTACAGATTTGAGTGGTGTGTGAGTGTGTGAGTGTGTGTGTGTGTGCTTGCATTATTTTTGTTTTAAGTGTACAATCTATTTGGAATTTTGTGAAACTCATTTTTCTTTATGCTATGAACCGGGGGATTCTTTATATTCTTTCTTGTGCAAGCATATTGGCTACCGACTATTTTCTCATATTCTACTATGTTGAAGTAGAATTTTTGATATATTACATTCCCACATATACCTTTTTTTTCTTCTTTTGGGGGTTTTCTATTTTGATTTGAATATCTATGTTTCTTTTTGAGCCAATATTATATTCTGGGGATAGTGAAAATGTTATATTGTTTGATATACATGAGCCAAGTTCTCTTCCAATGTCCATTTTAAAAACTAATGTTTAAAATGATTTAACTTGATATGCACAGTAAAAATATAGAAGTCGCCAATAAAAGAACAATTTATATTTTACAATTTTACAATCTAGTATGGGAGGGGAGTGAAGAAAATATTACTAATGTAATTATTAAAGTCAAGAAAGGAGAATATAAGAATCAGAAAAATCACAGAGCATAATAAATACACAGATCATATAGTTCAAAGTCAGAAAATAATTGAGAAATTGGCTTAAGGGATAGATCTGAAAAAAATGAATATGCAAGTGTAAGTTTAACAGAGAAGGCAAAGGAATTGATGGAGGAGTGATATCCATATTTATCTGTTATCGATTGACCTATATGTCTGCTCTCTATCTCCGAACATCCTGCTCTTAGATATTAAAGAATGTGCAATATTCAAATTTCTAGGCACAGATGGAATATTTCCCAAATTGAACATACACTAGGCTTTTTTAACCAATTTTTACCAATTCCAAGAAATTAATGTTATGTGCAACATATTATTTTTCCTTTTTTTAAAATTTAAATTCAAATTAGTTAATATATAGTATAGCATTGGTTTCAGGAGTGGAATTTAGTGATTGATCACTTACATATAACACAGTGCTTATCACAAGTGCTCTCCTTAATGACCTTCATCCATTTAGCCTACCCCCCTTCAGCATTTCTCAGTTTGTCTCAGTTTGTTCTCTTTATTTAAAGAGAGAGAGAGAGATGGGGCGCCTGGGTGGCTCAGTTGGTTGGGCAACTGCCTTCGGCTTGGATCGTGATCCCGGAGATCCTGGATCGAGCCCCACATCGGGTTCCCTGTTCGGCGGGAAGCCTGCTTCTTCCTCTCTCACTCCCCCTGCTTGTGTTCCCTATCTTGCTGTGTTTCTCTCTGCCAAATAAAAAAAAATTTTTTTAATAAAAATTAAAAAAAATAAATAAATAAAGAGAGAGAGAGAGAGAGAGAGAGTATGTTTGCAGCTTTATCCATTCTCATATCATTCTTTATCCATTCATCAGTCAATGGACATTTGGGTTCTTTCCATAATTTGGTTGTTGATGGTAATGCTGATATAAACATTGGGAAGTTGATGATAATGCTACTATAAACGTTGGGGTGCAAGTGCCCCTTCGTATCAGCATTTCTGTACCCTTAGGATAAAAACCTAGTCGTGCAATTGCTGGGCCACAGGGAAATTCTATTTTTTAACTTTTTGAGGAAATTCCATACTGTTTTCCAGGGTGGCTGCACTAGTTTGCACTCCCAAACAACAGTGGCAGAAGGCTCCCCTTTCTCTGCATCCTCACAAACATTTGTTGTTTCCTGAGTCCTTAATTTCAGCCATTCTGATTGGTGTGAGGTAGTATCTCACTATGGTTTTGATTTGTACTTCCCCAACGTTGAGTGGCATTGAGCATTGCTTCATGTGCCTATTGGCCATTTATATGTATTCTTTAGAGTAATTTCTGTTCATGTCTTCTGCCCATTTCTTGACTATTTTTTGGTTTTGGGATGTTGAGTTTGATAAATTCTTTATAGATTTTGGGATACTAGCTCTTTATCCTATGTCATTTGCAAATATCTTCTCCCAGTTCATAGGTTGTCTTTTAGGTTTTTTGAGTGTTTCTTTTGCTGTGCAGAATCTTTTTATCTTGATGAGGTCACAGTAGTTCATATTTGCTTTTGTTTCCCTTGCCTCCAGAATCCTGTCTAGTAAGAAGTTGTTGCAACTGAGGTCAAAGAAGTCACTGCCTGTTTTCTCCTCTAGAATTTTGATGGTTTCCTATCTTCTATTTAGATCTTTTATTCATTTTGGACCTATTTTTGTATACGGTGTGAGAAGATGGTCCACTTTTATTCTTCTGCATGTGTCAGTCCAATTTTCCCAACATCATTTGTTGAAGAGACTGTATTTTTTTTTCTGTTGGATAGTCTTTCCTTCTTTGTTGAAGATTAGTTGAACATAAAGTTGAAGGTCCATTTCTGGGTTCTCTATTCTATTCTATTAATCTGTGTGTCTGTTTTTATGTCAATACCATACTGTCTTGATAGTTACAGCTTTGTAATACAGCTTGAAGTCTGGGTTTATGAGGCCTCTTGCTTTTCTTTTTCAACATTACTTTGGCTCTTTTGGTCTTTTGTGGTTCCATACAAATTTTAGGATTGCTTTTTCTAGCTCTGTGAAAAATGCTCGTGTTACTTTGATAAGAATTGCATTAAATGTGGAGATTGCTTTGGGTAGTACAGATATCTTAACAATATTTTTTTTTCTTTCATTCCACAAGCATGGGGTGTTTTTCCGTTTCATTGTGTCTTCTTCAATTTCTTTCATAAGTGTTCTGTGGTTTTCAGCATACATATACTTTACCTCTTTGGTTAGGTCTATTCCTAGGTATCTCATAACATTTGGTGCAATTGTAAAATGAGTCCACTCCTTGATTTCTCTTTCTGCTCCTTCATTATTAGTATATAGGATTGCAGGACTTCTATATGTTGATTTTATATCCTGAGATTTTGCTGAATTCATGTATCAGTACTAGCAATTCTTTGGTGGTGTCTTTTGGGTTTTCTATATAGAGTATCAAGTCATCTGCAGGTAATGAAAGTTTGACTTCTTCTTTGCTTATTTGGATCTATTTTGTTTCTTTTTACAACAGTGGTAAGAGTGGACATCCCTGTGGTTATTCTGATCTTAGGGGAAAAGTCATCAGTTATTCCACAGTGAGGATGATATTAGTCATATTTCATATATGAAATACAACCATCTATCCCTATTTTCTTGAGGGTTTTTATCAAGAAAGGAGGCTGTATTTTTCCAAATGCTCTTTGTGTGTGTGTGTGTGTGTGTGTGTCTATTGAGAAGATCATATGGTACTTATCCTTTCTTTTATAGATGTGGTGTATCACATTGATTGATTTGAAAATATTGAACCACCTCTGCAGCCCAGGGATAAATTCCATTTGGTTGTGGTGAATAATTATTTTAATGTACTGTTGAATTTGATTTGCATATCTTGTTCAGAATTTTTGCATCCGTGTTCATCAGGGATATGTTAGCTGTAATTGTCCCTTTTAGTGAGGTTCTTTCCCTGGTTTTGGAGTCAAGGTATGATGGCCTCATAGAATGAGTTTGGAAGTTCTCCCTCCATTTCTATTTTTTTTTTATTGAAACATTTTCCAAAGAATAGGTATTCACTATTCTTTGAATGTGTGGTAGGATACCCTGGAAAGCCATCTGGCCCTGGACTCTAGTTTGCTGGGAGATTTTTGATTCCTGAGTTGATTTCTTTGCTGATTATAGATCTGTTAAAATTTTCTATATTTTCCTGCTTCATTTTTGATAATTCAGTTTCCAGGAATTTATCCATTTCTTCCAGATTGCCCAATTTGTTGGCATGTAGTTACTCATAATATTTTCTTATAATTGTTTATATTTCTGCACTGTTGGTTGTGATCGCTTTCATTTATGATTTTATTTATTTGGGTCTTTTCTCTTTTCTTTTTGAAGTCCGGCTGGGATATATCAATTTTATTAATTCTTTCAAAGAACAAATTGTTACTTTTATCGATCTCTTCTACTATTTTTTTTTAAATTTCTGTCTCATTTATTTCTGTTCTAATTTTTATTAGTCCCCTTCACCTGTTGGTTTTAGGCTTTATTTGACAGTCTTTTTCTAGCTCCTTTATAAAGGTGTAAGGTTAGGATACATATTTGAGACTTTTCTTGTTTCTTGAGGAAGGTCTCTATTGCTGTATACCTTCTTCTTATGACTGACTTTGCTGCATCTGAAAGGTTTTGGACTGCTGTGGTTTTGTTTTCATTTACTTCCATGTATTTTTTAAATTTCTTTATTTTCTAGTTAACCCATTCATTCTTAAGTAAGAGGTTCTTTAACTTCCATGTATTTGTGGTCCTTCCAATTCTTTTTTCCTGTGGTTGATTTCAAGATTCATAGTATTGTTATCTAAAAATAGTCGTGATATGATCTCAATCTCTTTTGTATTGATGAGGCCTGATTGATTATCCAGTATGTAATCTACATTGGAGAATGTTCCATGTGCACTCTAAGAGGATGTGTATTCAGGTGCTTTAGGATGAAATGCTCTGGATATATCTATTAATTTCATCTGGTCCCATGTGTTACAACATGTTCTTAGACCATGATATTATAAATATAGAAATTGTGAAATTCCTACTTAAATTTTAGATTATATAACTGTAAGATATTATAATAGGCATTGGAAGCATAGGTACCTATATAAGAAAATGAATAAATATAAATTATTAATTAAAAGTCAAATTCTTAGGAGCTATTTTCTATTGAACAATTTATTCCTCTAAACTTGAAATTCTCCAATATAGGTTAATTAAAAACAATACCCAGAATATAAAAATCCAGCTTACAAATATCTTCATGTATCTATTCAATAATATATGACATTCAGAAAATAAAATTTGATTTATTTCCTCTTTTTTTTCTTCAGGCAATATCACATTGCCACCATAAAGAACACCTCAGGAGAACTATATAGGACTTCTTCAATAACAATCAGCTTTTCTCAACTTCACCAAATGAATACCACCCTGAATTTTTATACTTCTTTATCCACTCTTGTATTTTTCTTCTGCTTGATCTTGAGCCTGTCGTTCCCTGTACTTAGAATAGAAAGGGACTTGGAATAAAGGCAGAGGGATTTAAGTTCAATTCTCAGTGGTATCACTTAATTTTTTTAACATTTGGAACAAGAACTCACTTATCTGATGTATTACTATCTCATTTTTAAGAAGAGGTCATTATAAATCTGTGAATGCTGTAATAGAAATAAAATAGTATGTATAGTAGACTAGGTTATTTAAGGCATGCCAGTTAAGTACAGATGCACTTTCACTCTTCTTGGGTTGGCAGAATTGCTTATTCTGAAAAGCCAAACTCAATTTAAAATCAAATTTACTCCTTCTGTTGGGCATTCCCTGATGCCTTTCATGATCTCTCAGCATAGAATTGGAGATTTCTTTCCACATCTTTCTGCTGTCCTTGTGTATTCATTCGCTCCTACACTTACTTCATTTTATTGCAGTTACTTGCTTAAACCTTTATGCCCTCCACCCCCATAATGGTGAAATCTGAAAGTATAAGCTTTGCACGTCGGCAAACACTGGATATAGAATTATAAGAAACAATGTTATCAGACAAGGAGCTTTTATAGAGAGTGTAAGTAACTTCGTTGGCTGAGAATTAGAGAATTATGAAAACTTTGAGGAAGTTGGCCTTCTCATCATGACCATAAAGTACAATAAAGCAAGGATAGTGCTGCTGGCAAGTTAAGTATGACAAAAGTCCAAATAAGGAGATCAAAAGTATATATGCTCTGCCCCTTCTTGTCATGGTTATGGATGTCCCAATCATGTTTATTGATGATTAAAGGTAAAACAAATCAAGCCATTGGAAAAGACTTAATTAATTGTTTGACAAAAAAATAAGACACACATAAAGTTTTATCGTAAGGTTTACAACATCTTAACATTTACCCTGAGTATTTTGTGTATTATAAAATATTGCTGCTGTTCCTACAATTTGGAAAAAGAGGAGGGTACTTTCTTCTTTAAACTAATTTTACTCTAAAGAATATTTAGACTTTCTTATTGTGGAGAGAGGTTGTTTACTTTTGCTTGTTTAATTTTTGTTGTTGGTAGTTTTATTTTGTTGGAACTGTCTCTGATCAGTTTGTTACCTTTAAGATAGCCTCAGTTATATTCTAGTTTGTATTCCTAGTTCCATCTATGATGTTAGTGTCTAATAGGTATTTAATAAATGCCTATGAAAATATGGATTATTGTTTGAAAGAAAAAGGAAAAGAAGAGTAGTAGAAGAAGAAATGCTATCAATGATGATGCTACTGATTTGGGTGATAATTAGAAGGAAGATAAGTTATAGAAAAAAAGACAGAAAGGCCAAGTTCACAAGTATGACAGTTTGGTGATGAGAATCTAGATCTAGAATGTTGGCTTTGGAGATTGATCAAGGAAGATTACATCAAAAAGTATTTATATGGGTGCCTGGGTGGCTCAGAGGGTTAAGCCTCTGCCTTCGGCTCAGGTCATGATCTCAGGGTCCTGGGATGGAGGCCCATATCAGGCTCTCTACTCAGGGGGATCCCGCTTCCTCCTCTCTCTCTGCCTGCCTCTCTGCCTACTTGTGAACTCTCTCTCTGTCAAATAAATAAATAAAATCTTTTAAAAAAGTATTCATAAAGAAATTTCAACAGGTTAGAGATAAACATATGAAAGGAAAGAGTCTCTGTGTGACTCGTAGGCTTCCAGTGTGGTGGGTAGAGTCACGCTCGTGCTGCGGATGACAATGGGTTAGATGAAATATCAAGTGAAGCCTGCAAGCTAAATGGTCGTCTGATTTTATGTTGTTTCACTAAAAGTTGAAATGATGAGAAAAAATATATGAGAAATAGCTCTTGTGTCATTCATTGCTATACTAACACTGTATGATAAGCCATTAGGGATAAAAATGCTTTTAAAAAAAACGGTTTTTCTCATGCTCAGTTTTCTTCAGGGTCAGCTGCAACGGAGCTGGTGTCAGATGATCTCTCCTGGATGTGACCCGTCCTGTGGCAGGCCAGCTTCATATGTCTTTATTCCTCTGGGATCAGCAGGCCGCCTGGAACATACTTTTCTCATGATATGACACAAATATAAACAGGCAGGTGGAGACACACAATGTCTCCCAGTTTCATGACTCGTACAATATCCCTTCCTCCCATCTTCCACTGGTCGGATCAAGTTGTTTAGCCAAATTCAACACAGTGGGTGGGGAAATTCACTCTCATTAGAGGAACTGAAAAGGCATTTTGCAAAAGATGTGGATATAGGGAGACATGAAGAATTACAATCTGTTGAGATTTAAGTACATGACTGGATCTTTAAAAAAACAACATTTAAAAATAAAATGGGAAGTTCCAATGTATGTATTTGAAATAAATATAAAAAGATCAAACAAATTTTAAGGCAAACAAGTGGAGTCATTAATGCCAGGGATAATAATAAAAGCCAAGGGTGCCGGGGTGGCTCAATTGGTTGAGCATCTGACTTTTGATTTCAGCTCAGCTCATGATCTCATGGGCAGTGAAATTAAGTCCCAGTAGGTCTCCATGCTCAGTGGGGAGTCAGCTTGAGATTCTCTCCCTTGGCACCTCCTGCCCCTTGCTCTCTCTCTCTCTCTCTCTCTCTCTCTCAAAATAAATAAATAAACCTTAAAATAATAAGGCCAATATATGACTGTTATCATCATCACCATGAAAAACAACATATGATTTTACTCATATGTGAAATTTAAGAAACAAAACAAGCAAGCAAAGGGAAAAAAAGAGAGAGAGGCAAATCAAGAAACAGACTCTTAACTTTAGAGAGCAAACTTGTGGTTACCAAAGGGAAAGGGGGTGGAGGGAAGGGGTGTAATAGGTGATGAGGATTAAAGAGGGCACCTGTAATGAGCACAGGGATTGTAGGGAAGTGTTGAATCCCTATATTGTACAGCTGAAACTGATATTACACTATATGTTAACTAATTGGAATTTAAATTAAAAAATCAAACTATGAACAAAATAATAAAAAGACAATTCAAATAAAACAAAAACAAAAACAAAAATGTGGTATGTACACAAAGTGGAATAATACTCAGCCTTAAAAAGGAAATAAATCCTATTGCATGATACAACATGTGGACATTATGTTAGATGAATTGAGCCAGCCAAAAAAAAAGACAAATACCATATGATTCCACTCATATGAAGTCTAAAGTAGTCAAATTCATAAAAATGGAAAATAGAATGTAGTTACTAGAGTTTGCAGGGAGAAGGGAAAGGGAATTGTTTAATGGGATAGAGTTTCTGATTTGCATCATGAAAACCTTCTAAAGATCTGTCTCACAACACTGTGAATATACTTAACACTGCTGAACTATACATTTAAGATGGTTAAGATGGCAAAAACAGAACAAACAAAACAAAATATATCAGATAATGTAGGTTTTCTCCATCCCGTTACCATGCATGCTTCAGTGTGGCTTCCCCACACCTTACAGGCAACCTCGATTTCTTCAGTCTACTGTGGTTCTATTCCCAGACTTGTTCTAGTGCTGAATACACATCCTTACAACTCCAACTGGCTCTGGGTTCTGCCAAGGTTCTGCTCTGAATGGACCCATTACCAGAACCATATTGCCCTGAACTGTCTGATTTTCTGTATTGCAGCTGCCAAGCTCTACTCTCTAGAATGGTTTGGATTGTCTACAATTAAATTAGATTGTTTAAACCATAAGCAACAAGTTTTAGATATTTCTCTGGTGCATCTCCTTATCTATATACTTCTCCTATCATAGTCAGGCCCAGAGATGAACATCAGTGCCCAAGGGACAATTCAGACCTGTACAGCTTTTATCGTAGCTCTCCCAGGATATACTGCTTCATAGTATATTTCATTTGCGTACTTAATGCCTACTAAGAATGACAGATTTAGGCCAACTTTCCCTTGACTACTGCTGTATCTGCATGTCAGTTTATGTGACAGTGACTGGCCCACTGTGTTTCTTTTGCTCTCTGCTGGCTTGCTTCTCTGCCATGATGGAATAGGGAGTTTGAAGGAAACTATTCAGTCATTATGATGCAGGTGCAAAACTTAAAGTGCAAGGTATTTGGCACTCTGGGGATAAGGAGGGAAGGAAAAAGGAAAGAATGAAGGAAGGAAGGAAGGAAGGAAGGAAGGAAGGAAGGAAGGAAGGAAGGAAGGAAGGAAGGAAGGAGAGAGGGAGGGAGTAAGGGAGGGAAGGAAGGAGGGAAGGAAAGAGGGAAGGAAGAAGGGAGGGAGGGAGGGAGGGAAGGAGGGAGGGAGGGAGGGAAGGAAGGAAGAAGATTAACATTTATTTATTTTGTTCTAGGGAAACTTGCATGGTGTTAGTTTATGTCTTTTCAATTCTCATGATAGTAATAACTCTCACCTTAAATATTATTATTTTAATTTTGCTGGTAAGGACAATGAGGCTTACAGGGACTTATTGGTGAGAATTTTCCTCCAAGGGCAATCGTCTTGAAACTTCTTTGGGGTCTTTCAATACTGTTTTATAGAACATCCTTTGGGCTTCAAGAAAGTTCAGATTGTTTTTTTGGTACCATCTAACCGGAAAATATCAGCCATCTGGTCTCTGGGGAAAAAATGTAGATGTAGTTCACTTTAAAAAGGAGATGTATTGCTGAATGTATAAAATATAGATTTTCGTTTGCATTTAAATTTTGTATCATATAATAAAATACAAAGGAGTTTATTATGTGAAAAAATAGTTAAGATAAATATTTTCATAATGAAATATTTCCTTAAATTCAATATTTACTACAGTTGCTGATTTTCATATAACATTACTTATGGCAAGTGCTATCTCTGCTATACCTCTACCCTTTCTTTTATAACCTTAAAGTGAAATTTCACATTTGGCAACGTGATTTGTAAAAATGAGGTATTAATATAAAGTAATTTTTGTTTTAATTTTAAGTTTAATTCTACTGTCATATTAGGTTCAAGTGTACAATATAATAATTCAGCGGGGCCATAAATCACCTCCTGCTGTCACAACTGCTCTCCTTAATTTCCATCACCTGTTTAACTCATCCTCTCCTCTGGTGACCATCAGATTTTTCTCAACTAAAAGTCTGTTTCTTGTTTTGACTTTATCTCATTTGTTTTTCCCTTTACTTGTTTCTTAAAGTACACATATGAGTGAAATTATATGGTGTCTTTCTCTGGCTGACTTATTTTACCTATCATTATACTCTCCAGCTCCATCCATGTCCTTGCAAAAGGCAACATTTCATGTATATATTACATCTTATCCACTTATCAGCAGATGGTCAATTAGGATGCTTCCATATCTTGGCTATTAAATAATACTGTTATAAACAACAGGTTGCATGTATCCCTTTGAATTAATATCTTTATATTCTTTGGATAAAGACCCAGTAATGCAAAATTGCTGGATTATTAAGTAGTTCTATTTTTAATTTTTTGAATAATCTTCACATTTCTTCAGAGTTGTGGCACCAGTAGGCATTCTCATAAACCCTGAAAAAGGGTTCCCCTTTCTCCACATTACCAATACCTATCACTTCTTGTGTTTCTTATTTTAGCCATTCTGACATGTATGATGTGATACCTTGTGATATTTTTTTTTGCATTTCCCTGATGATAAGTGATGATGAACATCTTTTCATGTGTGCATTGGCCATCTGGATGTCTTCATTGGAGAAATATGTTTATGTTTTCAGCCCATTTTAAATTTGGTCATTTATTTCTTCATGTTTAGTTTTGTAAGTTCCTTATATATTTTGAATACTAACCCTTTATTGGATATGTCACTTGCAAGTATCTTCACCCATTCCATAGATTGGGTTTGATGATTGTTTTACTTTTGATGATTGTTTCCTTTGCTATGCAGAAGCTTTTTATTTTGATGTAGTCTTAATAGTTTATTCTTGTTGCTCTTTCCTTTGCCTCAGGAGGCATATTTAGAAAGAGTTGCTATAGCCAGAGAAATTACTGCCTGTGTTATCCTCTAGAATTTTAATAGTTTCCTTTCTCACGTCTAGATTTTTAACCCATTTCGAATGTATTTTTGTGTATGGTCTAAGAAAGTGGTCCGGTTTCATTTTTTTGCATATTGCTGTCCATTTTTTCCAAAACTATTTGTTGAAGGCACTTTTTTCATTAGATATTCTTTCCTGTTTTGTCAAAGATTAATTAACTTTATAGATAGGGGTTTATTTCTTGGTTCTCTATTCTGTTCCACTGATCTATGTGTCTGTTTTTATGCCAGTCCCATACTCTTTTGCTTGCTACAGTTTTGTAATATAACTTGGAGTCTGGAATTGTGATGCCTCCAACTTTACTTTTCTTTTGCAAAATGGCCTTCGCTACTCAGGGTCTTTTGTGGTTCCATACAAATTTTGGAATGGTTTGTTGTGGTTCTGTGAACAATGCTATTGGTATTCTGAAAGGTATTGCATTAAATGTGTAGTATGCCTAGGGAGTATAGCTACTTTTAAATATTTCTTCTTCCAGTCCTTGGGCATGAAATATCTTTCCATCCTTTGTGTCATCTTCAATTTCTTTCATCTGTGTTTTATAGTTTTCGGAGTACAAAACTTAACTACACATTTAATGCAATCCCTATCAAAATACCATCAATGTTTTTCAAAGAATGGAATAAATAATTCTAAAATTTATATGGAACCAGAAAAGACCCTGACTAGCCAGAGGAATGTTGAAAAATAAAACCAAAGTTGACAGCATCTTAATTCCAGACTTCAAACTCTGTTACAAAGCTATAATCATCAAGACAGTGTGGTACTGCTACGAAAACAGACACATAAATCAATGGAACAGGATAGAGAACCCAGAAATGGACTCAACTCTATGGACAACTAATCTTCAACAAAGCGGGAAAGAATGTCTAATGGAAAAAAGACAGTGTTTTCAACAAATGGTATTGGGAAAATAGGACAGCCACATGTAGAAGAATAAACCTGGAGCATTTTGGTATTTTGGTAGATTGCTCTAGGTAGCATAGACATTATCATAATATTTATTCTTCCAATCCATAAGCATGGAACGTTTTTCTATTTCTTTGTGTCTCCATCAGTTTCTTTCATAAGTACTTATAGTTTTCTGAGTGCATTTCTTTGCCTCTTTGGTTAGGTTTATTCCTAGGTATCTTATGCTTTGGGGTGCAATTATAAATCAGATTGACTTTAATTTCTCTTTCTTCTGTCTTGCTGTTGGTGTTTAGAAATGCAACTGGTTTCTATGCATTGACTTTATATTCTGACACTTTACTGAATTCCTATATGAGTTCTAACAGTTTTGAAGTGGAGTCTTTTGGGTTTTCCATATAAAGTATCTATCATCTGCAAAGAGTGAGAGTTTTAGTTCTTCTTTGCTGATTTCCATGACTTTTATTTATTTTTGTTGATTGATTGCTGAGGCTAAGACTTCTAATACTATGTTGAATAGCAGTGGTGATACTGGACAACCCTCCCTTGTTTCTGACCTTAGGGGAAAAGCTCTCAGCTTTTCTCCATTGAGAATGATATTTGCTATGGGTTTTTCACAGATGGTTTTTATGATATTGAGGTATGTACCCTCTATCCCTACATTGTGAAAAGTTTTGGTCAAGAAAGGATGTTGTACTTTGTCAAATGCTTTTTCAACATCTGTTGAGAGGATCATATGGTTCTGGTTCTTCCTTTTATTAATGTACTGTATCACACTGATTTATTTGAAGATGTTGAACCAAATTTTGCAGCCCAGGAATAAATCACATTTGGTTGTGATGAATAATCCTTTTAATGTGCTGTTGGATCCTTTTGACTAGTATTTTGGTGACAGTTTTTACGTCCATGTTCATCAAAGATATTGGTCTGTAATTCTTCTTTTTGTTGGGGTCTTTGTCTAGTTTTGGAATCAAGGTAATGCTGGCCTCATAAAATGAGTTTGGAAGTTTTCCTTTCATTTCTATGTTTTTGGAACAGTTTAAGGATAATAAGTATTAATTATTCTTTAAATGTTTGGTAAAATTCTTCTGGGAAGCCATCTGGCCCTAGGCTCTTATTTTTTGGGAGATTTTTGATGACTGCTTCAATCTCTACACTGGTTATGCATCTGCTCAGTTTCTCTATTTTGTTCTGGTTCAGTTTGGGTAGTTTATATGTGTCTAGGAATGCATCCATTTCTTCCAGATACCAGATTTGCTGGTGTATAGCTGCTCTGATATTTATTATTTATCTTCTCCCGCTGGGTTTAGGGCTTTTTCCCTCCTCTTCCTCCAGCTCCCTTAGATGTAGGGTTGCTTTGTGTACTTGAGACATTTCTTGTTTCTTGAGAGAGGTTTGTATGGTTATATACTTTCCTCTCAGGACCACCTTTGCCATGTCCCAAAGATTTTGAACAGTTGTGTTTTCATTTTCATTTGTTTCCATGAATTTTTTAAATTCTTCTTTAATTTCCTGGTTTACCCATTCATTGTTTAGTAGGATACTTTTTGGCCTCGTGTATTTGAGTTCTTTCCAACTTTCTTCTTGTGGTTAAGTTCTAGTGTCTAAGCATTGTGGTCTGAAAATATGCATGGAATGATCCCAAGTTTTTGGTAATGGTTGAGACCTGGTTTGTGACCCAGGATTTTATCTATTCTGGAGAATGTTCCATGTGCACTAGAGATTTTATATTCTGTTGCTTTGGGATGGAATGTTCTGAATATATCTATGATGTCCATCTGGTCCCATGTGTCATTTAAAGCTTCTATATTCTTGCTGATCTTCTACTTAGATGATCTGTCCATTTCATTGAGGGGAATATTAAGGTTCCTACTATTATTGTATTATTGTTGATGTTTTTTTTTAATTTAGTTATTAATTGATTTATATAATTGGCTGCTTCTATGTTAGGGGCATAGATATTTAAAATTGTTAGATCTTCTTGTTGGAAAGACCCTTTAAGTATGATATAGTGTCCTTCTTCATCTCTTTTGGGTTAAAATCTAATTTGTTTGATATTAGAATTGTCACTGCAGCTTTCTTGTGATGTCCATTAGCATGGTAAATGGTTTTTCACCCCCTGACTTTAAATCTGGAGGTGTCTTTGGGTCAAAAATGAGTTTCTTGGAGACAGCATATCAAGAGGTCTTATTTTTTTATCCATTCTGATATCCTCTGTCTTTTGATTGGGACATTTAGCCCATTTACATTCAGGGTAACTATTGAAAGATATGAATTTTGTGCCATTGTATTGTCTTTAAGGTGACTGTTACTGTATATTGTTTCTGGTCCTTTCTGGTCTGTTACTTTTAGGCTCTCTCTTTACTTAGAGGATCCCTTTCAATATGTCCTGTAGGACTGGTTTGGTGTTTGCAAATTCTTTTAGTTTTGTTTGTTCTGAAAGATTTTTATCTCTCCTATTTTCAATGACAGCCTAGCTGGATATAGTATCTTTGGCTGCATGCTTTGCTTGTTTAGTGCTCTGAATATATCATGCCAGTCCTGTCTGTCCTGTCAGGTCTCTATGGATAGGTCTGCTGCCAATTGTATGTTATAGATCTCTTCTCTCGAACAGCTTTTAGGATTTTCTCTTTGTCACTGAGATTTGTAAGTTTTACTATTAGATGATGGGGTGTGGACCTATTTTTATTGATTTTAAGGGGGGTTTGCTGTGCCTCCTGGATTTTGATGCTTGTTCCCTTCACCAAATTAGGGAATTCTCTGCTCTTATTTGCTCCAATATACCTTCTGCCCCCCTTCTTCTTTCGGGATCCCAATTATTCTAATATTGTTTTGTCTTATAGTATCATTTATCTCTCAAATTCTCCCCTCGTGGTCCAGTAGTTGTTTGTCTCTCTTTTTCTCAGCATCTTTATTTTTCATCATTTGATCTTCTATTTCACTAATTCTGTCTTCTGCCTCACTTATCCGACCAGTAATAGCCTCCAATTTTGGTTGTGCCTAATTAATAACTTTTTTAAATTTCAACCTGGTTAGAATTTGGTCCTTTAATTTCGCCAGAAAAGAGATTTTATTTCTCCAGAAAGTGATTCTCTAGTATCTTCCATACTTTTTTCAAGCCCAGCTAGCACCTTGATAATTGTCATTCTGAACTCTAGTTCTGACATATTACTAATGGCTTATAGATTAGGTCCCTGGATGTCAGTACTAACTCTTGTTCTCTCTGTTGAGGTGAGTTTTTCCACCTTGTCATTTTGTCCAGATAAGAATAGATGAATGAGAGATAAAAATATTAAAAAGGCATCATTGACCCCAGAAAAAATATGCACTAACTAAGTCAGAAGAGACCTGAAGCCAGGGAAAGAAGAAAGGGAAAAAAAAATCAATATCTCTATCTCTATCTCTATCTATTTCTATCTCTATATATATATGATTAGACTGATGAATAGAACAGGGCCACACACTTGATTTTGGTTATACTGTTGTCTGTTAGAAGAAACTGTTTCCCAAAAGTTTAAAGTAAGAAAAACTTATATATGTACAAAACTAAGGGTACATACAATTAAGGGATGGAATATGACTGTAAAGATGAAAATTTTAAAAAGCTTCTAAAAAAGGAATTGATAAGAAGTTGGTTGAAAACAAGAAAAAAAAAGGAAAGAATTTGATGAGGCTGGAGACTAGAACAAAGCCATGCCCTGGATTTAAGGTATATTTTTTATCGATTAGAATAAACAGTATCCCAAAGTTTTTGTTTGTTTGTTTGTTTTTGTTTTCTTTTTCTTTTTGTTTTATTTTTATTTTTCAGTGTTCCAAGTTTATTGTTTATGCCCTATACCCAGGGGCCATGCAATACGTGCCCTCAATACCCAGCACCAGACTCTCCCATCCCCCCATCTTCTCCTCTCTAAGACCCTCAGTTTGTTTCTAAGTCCAAATTTTCTTAGGTTTCATTTCCCTCCCTGATTTACCCCACTTCCCATTTACTTTCCTTCTCCTACTGTCTTCTATGTCACTCCTTATGCTCCATAAGTAAGTGAAACAATGTGATACTCGACTTTCTCTACTTGGCTTATTTCACTCAGCATACTCTCTTCCAATCCAGTCCATGTTGCTACAAAAGTTGGGTATTCATCCTTTCTGAAGGAGGTGTAATATTCTATTGTATATATGTACCATATCTTTTATCCATTTTCATCTGTTTAAGGGCACCTTGGCTCTTTCCACAGCTTGGCGATTGTGGCCATTACTGCAATAACATTGGGGTACATATGGCCCTTCTTTTCACTAAATCTGTATCTTTGGGGTAAATACCCAGTAGTGCAATTGCAGGGTCATAGGGTAACTCTATTTTAAATTTTCTTTAAGGAATATCGACACCATTTTCCAAAGCAGCTACATCAACTTGCATTCCCACTAACAGTGTAAGAGGGTTCTCCTTTATCCACAGCCTCTCTAGGAAAAAAAAAATCCATCCAGTGGAAAAAAGGCAGTCTCTTCAATAAATGGTGCTGGGAAAATTGGACAGCTATGTATAGAAGAATGAAACTATACCATTCTCTTATGCCACACAGAGATAAACTCGAAATGGATGAAAGACCTCAACGTGAGACAGGAATCCATCAAAATCCTGGAATAGAACATAGGCAGTAACCTCTTTGCTATCAGCCACAGCAACTTCTTTCAAGACAAATCTCCAAAGGCAAAGGAAACTAAAGTGAAAATGAACTTTTGGGACTTCATCAAAATAAAAAGCTTCTGCACAGCAAAGGAAACAGTCAACAAAACAAATAGGCAACCTACAGAATGGGAGAGGATATTTGCAAATGACACTACAAAGGACTGATATCCAAGTTCTATAAAGAACTCCTCAAACTTAACATCCAAAAAGAAGATGATCACATCAAAAAATGCGCAGGGGACATGAAGAGGCACTTCTCCATAGAAGACTATAAATGGCTAACAGACATATGAAAAAATATTTGCCATTACTAGCTACCAGGGAAATTTAAATCAAAACCACATTGAGATACCACTTTACATCAATCAGAATTGTCAAAATATCTCAAAGTTTTAAATAAAGAAAAACCTATATGTATAAAAAAATAAGCTTAAATACAATGAAGGGATAAAATATGACTAAAAAATGAAAATTGAAAATACTGTTTTTTTAAAAAAGGTATTGGTAAGATAAAATAGTTAAAGGAATGTTAAAATAGGAAAGAGAAACAAATTAAAAATAGAATAAGGCAAAAATAAAATAAAAATAAATTTAACTTTGAAAGACTAAGGAATCATGGTAAAAAAAAAAAAAAAAAAAGCCATGAATTCTACGTGATGCATTCCCCTGGTTCTGAAGTTCCGCAGTTCTCATTGATCTGTGAACTTGGTCTTGGCTGGATGTTCTCATTGACCTTCCGGGGGTGGGGCCTGTTGTAGTGATTCTCAAATATCTTTGCCCAAGATGGAGCTGCCACAGCCTTGCCAGGGACCAGACTAAGCAATCTGCTCAATTTCGCTCTTGATAGCTTTTGTTTCCTGAAGGCTTTCCCTACAGCTTTGGAGGATAGGAAGGAAGATGGCAGCCTCCCAGTCCCCAGCCCAGAAGAGCTGAGAGCATGGAGGCCCCACTTCTCAGTGCGCCCTCAGAGAGAAGCAGTCAAACACCCCTGTCTCCCTGATTTCCGGCCATAGTCCAAGCTCACCCAACCTGTGACAGAGCCTTTCTAATTCTGGTGCTTGCCCTGTTTAGAGTTTCCAAAGCCAGCAGATTCCTGCAGCATGCTTCTGTGCCACTCCCCTCAGATGAGTAAGGAGGGGGTCTACCCAGATGTCACTTGTGGGGTCCCTGTTTGAAGTGCAGTTGCCTGACAGTGCCTTGGAACATGGTTTAAGGTAAGCCTGAGCAGAGATCTCCGTCTCTGCAGCCGGCTTCCCCACTCAGACAGAGGGGAGCTCCACCATGCTTAGGCACCCCTCATCCTTCTGTGACTCCATAAGTCCTAAGACTACAGGGTCCTAACTCTGCCCTCTGCTTAGGGCTCTGGGGCTACATACCTACATTGAGCAGACTTCTAAAAGTTCTGATTTTGTGCTCCACTGCTCTACTGGTGGCTGGGAGCTGACCCCTCTCCCCACGGTCTGTCTTCCCAAATGTTACCTCTGATTCACTTCTCCAAGCATCCTGCCTCCAAGAAAGTGGTCACTTTTCTATTTCCATAATTGCTGCTCTTCTTCTCTTCAATCTCCTGTTGAGTCTGTAGGTGTTCCAACTGGTTTGATAACCATCCAGCTGAACTCCTAGGACCCCATGATATCTAGGTCTCCTACTACTCCACCATCTTGCTCCACCCCTCTGTACATTGATTTTCATCCTGTAACTTTACTGAATTCATTTATTATTGCCAGTGTTTCTTTCGTGTAATCTTTGTTGTTGTTTTTTTTTTTAATATAGAATTTCACATCATTTGGAAACTGAGAGTTTTACTTTCTGCTTACCAATTTTAGATGTCTTTTATTATCTTTTTATTATCTGACTGCAGTGCAAGGACTTCCAATATTATGCTGAATAAAAGTGAGAGTGAACATCCTTGTCTTGTTTCTGATCTTAGGGAAAAGGTCAGTTTTTGTTTGTTTGTTTGTTTTCACATTAAGGATGATGGTATCTGTAAATTTTCCATAGATGGCCTTTATTATATTAGGGTATGTTCCCTCTAAACCTATTTGCTGAGAGTTTTTATCATAAATAATTCTTGTACTATATCAAATACATTTACTGCATCTATTGAAAGGATTAAATGTTTTTCATCCTTAATTTTATTGATGTGATCCATCAGGGTGGTTGATTTGTGAATCTTAAAAGATACTTGCAGTCCAGAAATAAATCCCACTTGACCATGGTGAATCGTTCTTTTAATGTTCTGTTGAATTCAGTTTACTAGCATTTTACTGAGAATTTTTGCACCCATGTTCATCAAGAGTATTGGCCTGTAGTTCTGTGTGTGTGTGTGTGTATGTGTGTGTGTGTGTGTGTGTTTATCTGATTTTAGTATCAGGGTAATGCTGGCCTCCTACAATGAATTTGGAGATTTTCCTTTTTTTTTCTATTTTTTTTGAATAGTTTGAAAAGAATTAAGTATTAACTCTTCTTTAAGTGACTGGCAGATTTTGACCGTGAAGTCTTCTGACTCTGCACTTTTGTTTGTTGGGAGGTGTATGATTACTGATTCAATTCTTTACAGGTTATCCTTCTGTTCAAATTTTATATTTCTTTCTCAGTTTTGGTTTCTATGTTTATATGTTTCTAGGAAATTATCTACTTTTTCAGGTTGTCCAGTTTGTTGACAGATAGTTTTTCTTAATAGTCTCTTATAATTATTTGTGGTTTTTGTTTTTGTGGTGTTGGTTGTTATTTCCCCTCTCTCATTGGTGATTTTATCCACCTGAGATCTTCCCCCCACCTCCCCTTGGTAAGTTTGGCTAGAAGTTTATCAATTTTATTGATTTTTTCACAGAACCAGATCCTGGTTTCATAGATCTGTTTTATTGGTTTTTTGTTTGTTTGTCTGTTTTTAGTTTCTATATTATTTATTTCAGGTCTCATCTTTATTATTTATTTTCTTCTGATGGTTTTAGGTTTTGTTTCTTGTTCTTTTTCTAGATCATTTAGGTACAAGATTAGGTTGCTTGAGATTTTTCTTTTATCTTGAGGCAGGACTGTATTGCTATAAAATACTCTCTTAGAACAAATTTTGCTGCATCCTAGATATTTTGGAGCATTATGTTTTCATTTTCATATTTTTTCCCGTACATATTTAAAATTTTTATTTTTAGTTTATTGTTTTAATTTAAATTTAGGTAACTAACATATAATATTTTATTATTTTCAGACATAAAGTTCAGTGATTTGTCAGTTGTATATCATGTCCAGGGCTCATTACATCATATACCCATCAACCTGTAAGCAAATCCCCCTCAGCCTGCTACCCTCAAGCAACCCTCGGTTTTCTATGATTGAGAGTCTCTTATGCTTTGCCTCCCTCTCTGATTTTGTCTTGTTTTATTTTTCCTTCCCTTCTCCTTGCCCCTGTTTTATTTCTTAAATTCCACATATGAGTGAAATCATGTGATAATTATCTTTCTCTGATTGATTTATTTTGCTCAGCATTGTGCCCTGTAGTTCCATCCACACTGATGTAAATGGTAAATATTCATCCTTTCTGATAGCTGAGTAATATCCCAGTGTGTGTGTGTGTGTGTGTGTGTGTGTGTGTGTGTGTACCATGTCTTCTTTATCCATTCAGCTGTCGATGTTTCCCATCGTTTAGCTATGTGGACATGGCTGCTATAAATACAATGTAGGTGCTCCTTCAGAACAAATGTAGTGATCTTGTATCTTGGGGTAAATACCCCATAGTGCAATTGTAAAGTCATAGAGTAGCTTTATTTTCAACTTTTGGAGGAACTAACATATTATTTTCCAGAGTAGCTGTATCATCCTTCATTCCACCAAGATTGTAAGAGGATTTCCTTTTTTCTACATCCTCACCAACATTTGTTGTTTCTTGACTTGTTAATTCAGCTATTCTGAAAAGGTGGTATCTCACTGAAGGTTTGATTTGTATTTCCTGATGCTGAGTGACGATGGATATTTTTTATGTGTTTGTTGGCCATTTGGATGTCTTCTTTGGAGAAATGTCTGTTAATGTTTTCTGCCTATTTCTTGATTGGATTATTTGTTTTTGGGTGTTGAGTTTGATAAATTCTGTATAGATTTTTGGATACTGGTCTTTTATCTGATAATACATTTGAGAATATCTTCTCCCATTCTGTTGTTTTTGGTTTTGTTGACTGTTTCCTTTGCGATGTAAAAGCTTTTTATCTTGGTAATTTCCCAATAGTTCATTTTTGTCTTTGTTTTCCTTGCCTTTGGAGATGGGTTTAGCAAGATGTTGCTGTGGCTGAGATCACAGAGGTTGCTGCCTGTATTCTCCTCTAGAATTTTGATGAATTTCTGTCTTACATTTAGGTCTTTAATCCATTTTGAGTCTATTTTTGTATTTGGTGGAGGAAGGCAGTCCAGTTTCACTCTTCTGCATGTGATAGTCCAATTTTCCCAACACCATTTGTTGAAGAGACTGTCTTTTTCTACTGGATATTCTTTCCTTCTTTGTTAAAGATTAGTTGAACATAAAGTTCAGGGTCCATTCCTGGGTTCTGTATTCTGTTCCATCAATCTATGTGTCTGTTTTTGTGCCAGCACCATACTGTCTTAATGATTACAGCTTTATAATAGAGCTTGAAGTCTGGAAATGTGATGCCACCAGCTTTGGTTTTCTTCTTCAGTAGTCAATTGGAACTTTTATTGTTCCATACAAATTTCAGGATTGTTTGTTCCAGCTCTGTGAGAAAAGTTGATATGATTTTGATAGGGATTGCCTTGGATGTATAGATTGATATAGGTAGTCATTTTAAAATGTCATTTTAACAATATGTTCTTCTAATTCATGACTATGGAAAGTTTTTCCATTTATTTGTGTCTTCCCCAATTTCTTTCTAGAGTGTTCTATAATTTTCAGCATACATTTCTTGTACATCTTTTATTAGGTTTATTCCTAGGTATCTTATGGTTTGGGGTGCAATTTTAAATGGAATTGATTCCTTAATTTCTCTTTCTTGTGTCTCATTCTTAGTCTATAGAAATGCAACTGATTTCTGTTTTGTATCCTGCCATGTTTCTGAAGACCTATGTAAGTTCTAGCAATTTTGGGGTGGAGTCTTCTGGGTTTTCCACATAGAGTATCATGTCATCTGTGAAGAGGGAGAGTTTGACTTCTTTGCTGATTCAGATGCCTTTTATTTCTTTTTGTTGTCTGATTGCTGAAGTTAGGACTTTTGTACCCTGTTGAACAACATCATTGAGAATGGCCATCCTTTTCCTGTTCCTAATCTTAGGGGAAAAGCTTTCCCCATTGAGAATGATATCCACTGTAGGCCTTTTATATGTAGCTTTTATTATATTGAGGTATGTTCCTCTATCTCTACACTGTGAAGAGTTTTAATCAGGAAAGAATGTTGTAGTTTGTCAAATGCTTTTTCTGTATCAAGAGCATCATACGGTTCTTGACTTTTTTTAAATTAATGTGTTCTATCACACTGATTTCTTTGCAGAAGTTGAACTGCTCTTGCAGCCCAGGAATAAATCCCACTTGGTCATGGTGAATAATCCTTTTAATGTACGGTTTGCTCTTATTGGCTAACATCATGCTGAGAATTTTTGTATCCACATTCATCAAGGATATTGGACTGTAATTCCCTATTTTGTTGGGGTATTTAAAAAAAAATTTATCTATTTATTTGACAAAGAGAAACACAGCGAGAGAGGGAACACAAGCAGGGGAAACCAGAGAGGGAGAAGCAGGCTTCCCGCCAAGTAGGGAGCCCAATGTGGGGCTCAATACCGGGTCTCTGGGATCATGACCTGAGCTGAAGGCAGTTGCTCAACCAACTGAGCCAGCCAGATTCCCCTGTTGGGGTCTTTATAATTGTTTGTATCTCTTCATTGTTGATTGCAATCTGTCCTCTTTAATTCATTATTTTATATATTTGGGTCTTTTTTATTTTTGGTAAGTCTGACCAGGGGTTTATTGATCTTATTAACTCCTTCAAAGAACCAAATCCTAAGTTAGTTGATCAGTTCCACTGTTTTTTTCTTTTTTCTTTTTTCTTTTTAGTTTCTATTTCATTGATTTCTGCTCCAATCTTTAGCAATTCTCTGTTCCTGCTGGGTTTAAGCTTTATTTGTTGTTCTTTCTCCAGTTCCTTCAAGTAAAATGTTAGTTTGTATATTTGAGAACTTTAATTATTTATTTGTTTGTTTATTTATTTATTACTTTTATTAATTCTTTCCAAATTCCCTCTAGTGATTGAGTTTGATTTTCAAAACATTATTGTTGTAAAGCATACTGGGAATGATTCCAATCTTTGGTACCAACTGAGACCTGATTTGTTCTAGTTTGTGATCTATTCTGGAGAATGTTCCATATGCACTCTGTGTATGCTGTTGCTTTAGGATGAAATGTTCTGAATATATTTGTGAAGTCCATCACTAGTATGTCATTCCAAACCCTTGTTTCCTTGTCGATCTTCTGCTTAGATGATCTGTCCATTGCTATGATTGGCTGTTAAAATCTCCTACTATTATCATATTATTATCAATGTGTTTCTTTAATTTATTAGTCATTGGTCCATATAATTGGCTGATCCTATGTTAGAGGCATAAATACTTACAGTTGTTAGAGCTTCTTGTTGGATAGAACTTTAATTATGATATAGTGTCCTTCCTCATCTCTTATTGCAGTCTTTGGTTTTAAATCTAATTTGATATCAGGATTGCTACCTCAGCCTTCTTTTGGTGTCCATTACCATGATAAATGATTCTCTACCTCCCTCATTTTCAATTTGGAGGTATGTTTGGGTCTAAAATTGAGTCTCTTGTAGACACTATATCAATGAGTCTTGCTTTTTTTAATCCAGTCTGATACCCCCTATCTTCTGATTGGGGGACTTAGCTAATTTACATTCAGAGTAACTTTTGAAAGATATGCATTTATTGTCATTGTATTATTTATAAAGTCAGTTTTTCTGTATATTGTCTCTGTTCCCTTCTGGCTTATGTTGCTTTGGGGCTCTATTTTTTTGCTTAAAGGACCCCCTTTACTATTTCTTGCAGGCATAGCTTAATGATCACAAATTCTTTTAGTATGTTTGTCCTGGAGGCTCTTTATCTCTCCTATTCTGAATGGCAGCCTTGCTAGGTAAAATATTCTTGGCTGTGGCGCACCTGGGTGGCTGAGTCAGTTGAGCGACTGCCTTCAGCTCAGGTCATGATCCTGGAGACCTGGGATTGAACCCCACATTGGGCTCCCTGCTCAGCAAGAAGCCTGCTTCTCCCCTCTCATCCCCCTGCTTGTGTTCCCTCTCTGTCAAATAAATAAGTAAAATCTTTTTAAAAAATATTCTTGGCTGCATATTTTTTTATTTAGCACCCTGGATAGTTCATGCCAGTCCTTTCTGGCCTGCCACATCTTCATGGATAGGTCTGCTGCCAGACTTACATTTCCAACTTTTATGTTAAAGACCTCTTTTCCTGAACTGCTTTCAGGATTTTCTCTTTGTCTCTGAAATCTGCATGCTTCGTGTTATATGTTGAGGTGTTGACCTAATTTTATTGTTTTTGAGGACCCTTGTCTCTGCCTCCTGCACTGAATGTCTGTTTATTTCTATAATTTGCCCCAATATGCTTTCTGTGCCCTTTCTTTCCTCTTTTTCTGGGACACCAAATATTCTAATATTGTTTTGCTTTATGATATAACTTATCTCTTGAATTTTCACTTCATGATCCAATGGTTATTTCTCTTTTTCTCAGTTTCTTTGTTATCTTTCCTTTTGTATTTCTCTTCTGCCTCATTTGTCCTAACAGTTAGAACTGCCATTTTTTATTGCATCTCATTAATTTCCTTTTTTATTTTGACCTGATTAGATTTTAATTCTTTTATTTCTCCAGAACAGGATTCTCTAGTGTCCTCTATGCTTTTTTTCAAGCTCAGCTAGTATCAGTATATTCATTATTCTGAACTCTAGTTCTGACATCTTACTTACATCCATACTGATTAGGTCCCTATTAGTACCATTTCTTGTTCTCAAGTTTTTCTGTCTTGTCACTTGGTCCAAAGAAGAATAGATGAATAAGAGAACAAAATGCTAAAATAGCAAAAACCACCCCAGAAAAATTTATAATAAATAAATCAGAAGAGACCAGAAACTGAAAAGGGGGGAAAAGAGAGAGAGAGAGAGAGAGAGAGAGAGAGAGAGAGAGAGAAAGGAGAGAGAGTATATAATTAGGTGAACAAAACAGAGTAATATGCTAGATCCTGGGTGTATTTTTGTGTTATTTAGAAGAAACTAAATCCCAAAATTGAAAAGAAAGAAAAACTCATATATAGTTTTATATGAGTATATATAATATATAAATAGTTATATATTTATAATATTTATATATATTAAATAGTTATAAAATATATTATATTATATATATTAAATAGTCATAAAATGCAAATACTCATAAAAACTCATATATATAAATAAAAATGTAAAATCAACTACAATGTAAGGATAATATGTAACTGAAAAGGAAAATTATTATTATTTTTTAAAGATTTTACTTATTTATTTGACAGAGAGAAACACAGCGAGAGAAGGAACACAAGCAGGGGGAGTGAGAGAGGGAGAAGCAGGCTTCCCGCCGAGCAGGGAGCCCGGTGTGGGACTTGATCCTGGGTCTCCGGGATCATGACCTGAGCCGAAGGCAGGTGCTTTAACAACTAAGCCACCCAGGCACCCCTAAAAATGAAAATTAAAGAAGATATTTAAAGTGGAGTTGATAAAATAAGAAATTAAATTTGAGAAGAAAAATAATTAAAATTGGAAGACTAAGGAATCATGAGAAAAACCACGAATTCTTTATACTACTTTTCTCTAGAGCTGGAGTTTTGCAATTCTTTATGATTGATAGATTTGGTATTAGTTGGATGATCTTGCTCTGGCAGAAGGGTGTGTTGCACTTATTCTCAGGTGTCATTCCCGGGTGGACTCTCACCACCCCTCGCTAAGTGCCAGGCTCAATGTAAGCAGTTCAGTATTGCTTTATGTGGCTTTTGTACCCTGAAGACTTTCTGCACCGCTAGCCCCCGACCGTGAGCATCCCCCATGCGTGTGGGCGCCCCCGTACGTGTGGGCTCCCCCCAGCGTGTGGGCTCCCCCCGGGCGTGTGTGCTCCCCCCGGGCGTGTGGGCTCCCCCGGGCGTGTCGGCGCCCCCGTGCGTGTGGGCTCCCCCCAGCGTGTGGGCGCCCCCGTGCGTGTGGGCGTCCCCGAGCTGTGAAGATGTGGTCCATATATACAATGGAATACTACACCTACATCGAAAAGGACAAATATCCAATTTTTGTAGCAACATGGACTGGACTGGAGGAGATTAGGCTGAGTGAAATAAGCCAGGAAGAGAGGGTCAAGTATCACATGGTTTCACTTACTTGCGATGCATGAGGGGTAACCTGGAGAACAGTGGGAGAAGGAAAGGAAATGGAACTAGGGTAATCCAGGGAGGGAAAGGAAACAACAGAGACTTTGGACACAGAAACAAACCGAGGGACTTGGAGGGAGGGGGGTGGGGGGATGGGAGAGCCTGGTGGTGGGTACTGGCGGCGCCTAGAGCGTGGAGCACTGGGTGTTGGGAATGGGAAAAAAAAAAAATTTAGTAACAATAAAAAAATAAATAAATAAATTTTAAAAATAAATAAATAAATAAAGGATGAAAATGAACATGGCAGCCTCATGGTCTCCAGCCGTGGAGACCACCCCACACCACCCCACTCTTCAGTTTATCCTCAGAGAAAAACAGTCAGTCACTGTTTTCTCCCTCATTTACCTCCATATTCTGGGTTTACTGGGCCTGCAACTGCGTGTTTTCATCTCAGACATGGGACTCTGTTTCAAGACTTCAAACTTTACAGACTCATGTAGCATGCACCCCCACCATCCCTCCCAGGGCAGGGAGAGAGATCTCGCGAGGGTTCTGCCTTTTGCTTTGTCCCTGCTCAGACAGAGGTACCACATTCAAACTACAGTTCTTGATTTATGGAAACACTGAGCAGAAAGCCCACTTCTGAGCTAACTGATTGCAGCCAGCTTCTGTGCTCCAATGCTTGGAAACTCTTCTGTACTCAGGCACCCCTGTTCTTTCTGTGACCCAAGGGATCCTGAGAACACACTGTTTCACCCAGGATTCCATACCATTTTGCCATCTGAGCATCTTTCAGGCAGGGTTTCCTTCACAAAAGCCAACTTCTAAAAATTCTGACTTTGCACTATATTGCTGTATGATTTCCCAGTAGCCAACTTATGGAGGCTCCCTCTCTCTGCAGTTTATCTTCCAATATATGGCCTCAGAGTCACTTCTCTACCTCCTAACCTTGCAAAAAGTGGTCTCTTTTCTATTTGTAGAAGTGTAGCAATTCTTCTCTTAGCTCTCCAAATGAGTTCACAGGTTTCCAGAATGATTTGTAGCTATCTGAATTGCAGGGACCAGATGAAATGAGGGTCCCCTTCTCCTCTACCATCTTCCTCCTTCCACTCCCTGTGTACATTTTTGTTTCTTCTTTTATTTCTTGGTTGACCCATTCACTGTTTAGTAGCATGTTATTTAACTTCCATGTATTAGTATATAATAGACTTTTACATATTTTAAAGAAAAGTGCCCCTGAAATTGTTTATACAAAAGTATTTGTTAATTCTCAGATCCTTGAAATATAGAATATCAAACTCAAATATCTCATAAAGTAATATTTATACTAAATTTCTAAAGCAATATTTAAATTTCTGAAAGTATGGAGATAGAAATTATTTCTAGATAAGAGAAATACTCCAAATTTATACAGCATGTCATTCTGTACCCAAAAGTTTTTACATGGATGTGACTAAAGAAAATATTAGACTTTGAGATCACTTATTCCTCTTTTTCCCGTAACAGTTAAGAGATATTGAACCTAATATTTACATGCCTCCTCCCTATAGCAGAACAATTAAACTAAATCCCAAAGGAAATTTAATGTTGTAAGGAAGATAGTAATTTTCCTTTCATTTGTTATTTTGTCAGAAAATCATGACGAGCTTCTGGGCATGAAAAAAAGTTATGTGAGGTTCATTATGTAACACCTGTGATTGGTGCAGAATGGAAGAGGTTTAAGAGCCGTAACTGAGTATATAACTGAAAGTTTCTCCACAATGTTAAATGCACTGCTCAATCCCCTAAAGTAAAGTAAATGGCCTGCAGTGAGGTCTGAAGGAAGCTCTGAAATGCCATGAAAATAACTGCATGAAAGCGGGCACAGCGGTATTCAGTTCTGAACCTGGTCTGCTTCAAAATATTAAGCCTATAGCTGCTTGCAGCTTTTACTTCACAGGTATTTCTTAGTTTATTGTGCCGAACAGTTGTACTTTCTCAGCTTGATTGACGTTCTGGAAATATTGATCTGACAGTTCAGTGAACTTACATTCTATTAAATAAGTGCTCATCACATAACAGTAGTCTTCCTCAGTCCAGATTTCAAAGACGTACATTTTTTAAAAACAAAAGCCTTATACTTGAAATGAAACTCCTTTCATAATTCAAATTCAGAATTCCAAATGTAGTCTGATAATTTTTGCTTCTTCACAATTAATTTGGAATAAATACCCGACAAACTCAAACAAAGAAGTAAACAAAGGAACAAAATGAACAAAGAAAAGTCTCTGGATCAACATGACTTTGCAATTACTGAGCAGTACCAAAATGCCTTGAAAAAGAACTTCTTCCAGTGGATATTTTCTTTTATGGGAGAGAGATATTATATAAGAAAATATTCTCCATGTTCATTCTTCCTAGATCCAACTCTTCTGCTCTAGAAGAAGCTATTTGTTCTCAAGGCCCAGAACCATACTGATACCTACCTTGAATTTTCCTTCACTTCCCCAAATGGAATGTTATTCCAGGAATCCATATCTTGCATCTTCTTTGTTTTCTGTTCTCCTGCATTCTCAAATTAATTTCCAATGAAAAGGTTTATTGGAGATTTAAAAGGTTTCTGAATCATTGCCTTTCTAAAAATATCTTTATTCTACCATTTTATTGACTGATTATCTGGTTATAGGATTATGACTTGAAATCATCTTTGAGTTTTAGTTCTGAGTTACTTAGTGCTTCATGAGGACAAAGTGGCTTCGTCCTTGTCTACATCCTCCTCTGTGAGTTCTTAAAACTACCATATCCTTTATGTACCAATTAGGATATTTCAAAAGCCACTCTTGGTTTTCCAGAGCTTCTCTAGAACTGTCTTATGCCTCTCTCCATTGTGGGTTTTCCATCATTTTTTTCTTCCTTCTCTTCATTTTATGGAGTCTTGTTATAAAGAAAAAGGAGATTGTTACATGTTTTCAATTCATCATCTTCAGTCTGAGTTATATTGTATGATTTTCTATAAACTCTGGAATAGACTAGTATCATGCAATGGACTCTCACCAGCAAATGCTACAACCCATACCTGCATATTGCTTCATGAAAGATGATGCTGCCTTTGTCAGATTCATGATGCCATTCTCCTTCATACACCACCAGCCCAATACAGACCCAGAAACTTTGTGTTTGTTAACCAGATAGATGATTCCCATGCAAAAACATTAGAGTGAAGCTGAGAGTTCAGCTATCTTAAAAACTGACTGATTCCTGAGGGTATGCTGTACTCATGAAAATCCAAGCATTTATAAATACTAGTTGCCTAAACCTTATTAATATATAATTCTTTTATAATAAGTGAACTTAAAAAAAAAGAAGAAGAAGAGCATATTGGAGGGAAAAGATTTTATGACAGATACATCAAGACTCAATTTCTAGGTCTTCCCCCATACAGTGTTCCTATTATTTATTTCTTTAAAACAAACAAAACATTTGTGACTCAAAATGAAAATATATTATTTTTTTATGTTTCCATGGGTTGATTGGGATTAGTCAGGTGGATCTTACTTGGGGTGGCTCATGTAGGTGTAGCCAGATAGCAGCTGAGTGTAGAAGGATCTAAAGGCACAAATGAACTGGACACCAAGATGGCTTATTCATATGGCTAGCATTTGATACTGGCTATTTACTCAGAGGTCAGCTAAGGCAGTTGACTAGAACACCTATGCATAACCTATCCATGTGACTTCCTGCAGCATGGTAACTAGGTTCCAAAGGGGAACATCTAAAGAATAATTCAGGAAACCCAAGAAATGCAAAATTCTTGTGAAGTCATTCAGTATGGAGTATTCTCAATAATGATATTCAAAATTCAAATGCCATTTCAAAAAGGAGTCACAGGACAATCCCATATTCAAAGAAAGGGGACTACACAGGGCACAATGTGATATACTAAGTGAAGAGAGAGATTTGGGGGGATATCCCTTAAAAAGTTATGGACTGGGGTACCTGGGTGGCTCAGTTGGTTAAGTGACTGCCTTCGGCTCAGGTCATGATCCTGGAGACCCGGGATCGAGCCCCACATCGGGCTCCCTGCTCAGTGGGAAGCCTGCTTCTCCCTCTCTCAGTCCCCCTGCTTGTGTTCCCTCTCTGGCTTTGTTTCTCTCTGTCAAATAAATAAAATCTTTTTTTTAAAAAAAAGTTATGGACTATTTAAGGACTGTGGACTAAAAGTTTGTGTCCCACCAAAATTCATATTTAGTCATTCATATGCTGAATCCCTGTTCCCAATGTGAGAGTTTTGGAGGTAGGGATTTCAGGAGGTAATTAGAATTATATTAAGTCATGAGGCCTTCATGGTGAGATTAATGCCCTTATAAAAAGAGGAAGAGACAGAAGATCTTTCTTTCTGGTCATGTGATGATACATCAAGAAGGCAGCCATCTGTGAGCCAGAAAGAGTTCTCATTGGGAACCAAATCCATTGGTACCTTGATCTTGGACTTCCAGCCTCCAGAACTGTGAGAAATAAATTTCTATTGTTTGAACCACTCATTCTGATATTTCATAATAGCAGCTAAAGCACATGAAGACATCTTATTTTTGGGATAATTACTATAACTTTAGTTACACGTGCTTTTTAAAATTTATTTAAACACAGTTAGCCGGGGTACCTGGGTGACTCAATCAGTTAAGCATCTGCCTTCAGGTCACTGCTGCTGTAAACACTGGGGTGCAGTTGTCCCTTTTTATCACTACATTTGTATCTTTGGGATAAATACCCAGTAGTGCAATTGCAGGGTCATAAAGTAGCTCTAAATTTAACTTCTTGAGGAACCTCCATGCTGTTTTCCAGAGTGGCTATACCACTTTCATTCCCACCAAAAGTGTAAGACAGTTCACCTTTCTCTGCACATTCACCAACATTTTGTTTCCTGACTTGTTAATTTTAGCTATTCTGACTGGTGTGAGGTGCTATCTTGTGGTTTTTATTTGTATTTTCCTGAAGCTCAGTGATATGGAGCATTTTTTTCATGCATCTGTTAACCATTTGCATGTATTCTTTGGAGAAATGTCTGTACATGACTTCTGCCCATTTCTTGACTGAATTATTTCATTTTGGAGTATTGAGTTTGATAAGTTCTTTATAGATCTTGAATACTAGTCCTTTACATAATATGTCTTTGTAAATATGGTCTCTCATTCTGTAGGGTGCATTTTAGTTTTGTTGATGGTTTCCTTTGCTGTGCAGAAGATTTTATGTTGATGAAGTCCCAATAGTTCATTTTTGCTTTTGTTTTCCTTGTCTTTGGAGATGTGTATAGCAAGAAGTTACAGTGGCTGGGGTCAAACAACCCTTTTGAAATATCTTTCAGTAAGTGCTGGAAAGTATCTACTTGATTTATTTTAAGCCTTTAAAATTACTTAGCACATTCATATGTACAAATAGTCATAATTTAAATATTACAGAATAGCAATAACTCCCCATGAATTCCTATCCAATTTCAGTCCTAGTATTCAGAGACAGCATTATTGGGTTATCTCTGCTTTTAGCCTAAATTTCTTTAAGTTTTTGGCACCTAGTAGGTTGAGCATCTAGATCTTGATTTGGATCTTGGGGTTAATCAGATCAAGACTTGTACTGGGCTCCATGCTCAGCCTGGAGTCTACTAGGGATTCTCTCTCTCCCTCCACCTCCCCACCAATCACACTCTTTCTTTCTCCCTCACTCTGAATAAAATCTTAAGAAAATAAATTATATTAATTTCTACATTGATGATAAGAACAACTTAAAAAGTTAAATATCTCCTTTTTCCATTTCTTTGTCTGATAAGGCAATTGATTTTTTTTTCTCTTTGTCTTATTTCTTACTAGAAGCTTTTAGTAGTTGTCCTTTCTAACAAATTTTAGAATGATAAAATTCCATGGGAATAAGCCTAGTATTTTGTTATTGTTATTTTTATAACTTATTTGCCATAGAGAGAATTTTGGCTCTGGTATGGTAAAGTTTTTTCTACTTCTCTTCTAATTATTTACCTGATCATTTTTTCCTCTTTTCCTAATGGGATTGATCCTTCAGGGAGGTGTTTGTATAAGTGGGTGGGATATGTACTGTCAGTCTTCACTGTATGACATATAATAATGGATCTTAAAGGAGACAAGCTGTGAGGCCCTCCCCAACTTCCAAATTAGAACAGTTCTTCCCACAAAGAATTTTTACTTTTCCCAAATACTTTTTTTTGTTTTGTTTTTCTTTATTCTGTTTTGATAAAAGCCACCTGATTTGATTTGTGCTTTTGATTTGTTTTTCAGTCTGGGGTTAAATACTAGACAACACATACCCTAAGACAGGCTGAAGGATCTAATTCATCAGTAAATTTCCCTTATTTCTACCCTGATTTTCTCCTTGTCTCAGGTGTGTGTGTGTAAGGGTACTTTTTTAAGGACTTTGAAATAATTTTTACCCCTTATTACCTTAACCTGTACAGTTTCAACCAATATTGTATTGTAACTCTCAGAGTTTTGGCCTTGCATTCTATCTGGTTTGCATGTTTTTCATAATTTATTAAATCTCTTTCAGTAAAATATTTTTAACAGAGTCAAACACAAACTTTGGAAAAAAGTTTAAGGTACAAAAAAATTCAACTTTTTATACTGAAAATTTCTTACAAATATGATAAGTAAAGTATCAAAAAAGGAAACAAATAAGCAAACCCAAACAGATCTCAACCCTGGTTTATTATTTCCTAGGTGATATGAAGTTATTATATTCTATAATTGAGGTCAAATTATAATCCTCAATATGTAACAAACATAAAATAAAAATCAATAAAATTATTTTATGGTTATTAGTCTTATTTGAAAGCAGCAGTATAGAGCCTTTACTCTGATATACATGTAATTTTTTGCTTCCTCTTAAAAATTTGTAAGTAGTATTGAAACATCATGACTCATCAAAATCTGAAATGCAGATAAATGAAATCTTTCTGATTAGTAAAGTTTTTATGTATTCATTTATTTTATCACACATAAAACAGCAATATTGTAGAGGAAGAATTTGCAGGATGTACTATGTGCACTAATTATAGACATATCTCAAAGGACCGAAGCAAAACAAACTGTATGCACCAGCCTGCAGTTAGGTAAATTAATCCTCAGAGGAGTCATGTACCACAGTCTCAAGTAATCAGTAATAATTGTATCATATTGCTGAAGCACATTCAATGATGTATATTTTTTTACCTACTTGATGAATTGGCCGAAAACAACTGAAATTTATTCAGCTGTGACAGAAGTTCAGGTCTATGATCAATGGAAATCCAAGAGATCCAAGTACAAAGGTAACATTAGTTTTACAAACTTCCTTTTTTTCTTATTGTTTTAGTTTCATCTATTTTTATTAGATTAATTTGCTAATAATACATTTTTATTTACCTTGATACAAAATAATTTTAAGTGCTCAAAGAATTAAAAGCATAGAAAATATTCTTAATTGACTGAGGTTTTTTTTAAAGATTTTATTTACTTATTTGACAGAGAGAGAGAGAGAAAGAGAGAGAGCACACAGCAGAAGGAGCAGCAGGCAGAGGGAGAGGGAGAAGCAGGCTCTCCACTGAGCAGGGAGCCTGATGCGTGGGATCATGACCTGAGCTACAGTCAGCTGCTTAATTGACTGAGCCACCCAAGTGTCCCACATGGAAAATATTCTTTAAAACAAAATTCAGGGGCCCCTGGGTGGCTCAGTTGGTTAAGCAACTGCTTTCAGCTCAGGTCATGATCCTGGAGACCCGGGATCGAGCCCCATATCTGGCTCCCTGCTCGGTGGGCCTGCTTCTCCCTCTCTCAGTCCCTCTGCTTGTGTTCCCTCTCTAGCTGTGTTTCTCTCTGTCAATAAATAAATAAAATCTTTAAAAAAAATACAAAAATTTTGATAAAGAGATTTACTTACCATGTTTATACTATTCTTTTATTTAAAAGTGTCTACATTTTTGGGGTACCTGGGTGGCTCAGTTGGTTAAGCGACTGCCTTCGGCTCAGGTCATGATCCCGGAGACTGGGGATCGTGCCCCACATCGGGCTCCCTGCTCGGCGGGAAGCCTGCTTCTCCTTCTCTCACTCCCCGTGCTTGTGTTCCCTCTCTGGCTATGTTTCTCTTTGTCAAATAAATAAAATCTTAAAAAAAAAAGTGTTTACATTTTTAAGCCATGTAGTACATGACTGTGTAACTCTTGGCATTTTTCAGAAAGCATATATAAACTACATATAAAAATAAAAATCATATTGTTGTAAGTAGTACTAAAAGCATGGATTAATTAATTTAACTCTGGTTTAAGTTATTTAAAATATGCCTTTGTTAATAATAATGTCTTTCCAAAACCAATGAACATTATTTAAATCTATACTCAGGTTCACAGTGGTGTTTAATTAGCTCAATCACTTTTTGAAATGTAACAAGCTATAAAAAGAATGATCTATTGACAGAATGTTGAATGGCAAATTGTTAGCTGCCAGATTTGATCCTGAATGAACACTGGATGTGTGGAAAAGGGAAATGTGTCAAAATCATAGCATTTATAAACAGGCTTTATAGCTTAGGAAGTTAACACATGCATTTTGAATGGTTTCCTTTCTGTTTTGGAAGGTTTATAACACAAGATGAGTTTAATAGTGTACATATTGTGTATGAAAGCTTTAGTAAAGGCAGAAATCACATTTATAGTACTCTTACTATGGATATTTGAAATATGCTTTTGCCTATACAGATCTTAAGCTCTGGCAATATAAAAAGTGTGTGAAGTGAATATGGATTTTAATCCTCTTAATGGGAAAGGTGAATTAATACCCTACGGACACATCTTCTCCAATGTCGTAATTATTACTAAGCTATAATAATAATATACACTTTCTCAAATAAATCTACAATAGTTTTACAACCAATATTTCCATTAAATTCGCTTCCTAGAACATCAATAAGCTAGTTTTATTACACCTTTTTGTAAGAATGCAATTTTAAATGTATCTTTTTTTAATGGATGGAGGGTAGTGTGCCAATGTTATTTTGTTTAAGAAACCCTCAGTTATCACATCATCAATTAGGAGGTGGTGGGAGAAATGAGATCCAAACATAAAAACATAATTACATCTGTAGAAATAATTTGAGTATCTAAATATTGACTTTTTTAGATTTTTTTGACTTTTAAGACTATGAGAAAAATGCAATATCTTGAAATCAAGGAAGTGCTTTAAAAGAAATATGAGATAAAATGCTTTATTTATCAAAGAATAAGGGAACAACTATGTTTATATTACACAAATCAACTGATTACCATTAAGCACTTTATATTTGCATTGCAATTTGAAAGTCACAGTGTAGAATAGAAGCCAATGCTTTATTATAAAAATATTGAAAGTATTATACTATCCTACTAGGACCCAGAATTTAAATGTTGTTAAGCATCTGCCTTCAGCTCAGGTCATGATCCCAGGGTCCTGGGATCCAGCCCCACATGGGGCTCCCTGCTCAGTGGGAAACCTTCTTCTCCCTCTCTCATTCACCCTTCTTCTCCCTCTCTGACTCCCTCTGTTGGTCCCTTTCTTGCTGTGTCTCTTTCTGTCAAATAAATAAATAAAATATTTTTAAAAATAACAAAAATAAACACAACATGTAGAGAGATAGATTTCTTATATCTTAACATGATCGTATATAAAAAACTGAATATGCATACTGCTCTGCTAATCCAAAACCTATCACAGTGAGATATAACTCAATAGTCTGAATTCCAAAGATGCCTGGGAATACCTGTAAAGAATCAGATTTAAAAAAAAAAGAAAAGTCTTTTTGAAAGATTAAATTTTCTATTTACAACTATCTGGATTCTTGACCTAAGAAAACTTATTTTAAAGGTTACAAATAAATAAATATTCTTAAAATTACTTCCATTTAAAAATAAAAAAATGCATTAAATTATAGCATATTTATGTATACTTATATATGCATTATATATAATATAGATTATTATTCCAATTCCTCTCTTTCATTATTCTCATTAGCATCACCCTGACTCTCCTCAATTTTGGAACATATTCTCCCACAGGATATTCTAATATGCAAAATATTTTTATTATGTATCATCTAAAATCTCAGAGATCATTGAGTTGGGGGACTACAAATACATAGCATTTAGTGTGCTAACTCTAGTCACAGCGGCCTATTATTCTAAGCGGAGAGATCAGAGGGAGAGTTGGCTCAACTTCCACAGAATACAGTGCTGATATGTTGTAGTATCCATGTCAGAGAATAGGGTTGGGCATACTTACATATGCATGTTTTATTTCATCTTTTTTCCAATTATATGTATTTGTTGATTTCCTATCCCCAGTCTTAACATCATTATCATAAGTAAAATCAGTTTTAGCTCATTGTTAGTTTAAATCAATTCAATGTATAAATCATTGTGACTATGTAAAGATTGTTCTTCCACATTAGTGTAATATGATCACTTCTTCCTTCTTGGACAGTTGTTTGCCTTGTTTGCTTTTTGTTTGTTTTTTTTATAGAGTTAATAATCACTTACATTTTTTTTTCCTTGATTGCATACTCCAGTAGGGCAGTCTGTTTTGTTCATTGATGTATCCTAAAGTAACTAGTACAATATCTGAAACATTTAAAAATCACTGAACATTCTCAAATTAAACATACTGCCTTCTACTCTGATTGGACTATAAAATTTCTCTCTATTTCATCAGTCACATAAGTTAACTCCTTGGCTCCATTGTTTTTTTCTTTGGTTCCATTTTTAATATTGGAGACACGTTTCATAAGCCCCTTTATTTTGTTCCTTCTATCTAGACAAATTTCCTTTTGGCCTACTACATAGCTGTGCTCCTAGAACATTTATTTATGATCATTGGGAATTTTTGTCTTTTTCCTGTAAAAGATCTCTTAAATCTTGTTATATAATATGCTTTGTCTTTGTTTCCTAATTTGTTTTTGTGACAAAAATGTGTAGATGGTAAAATTTTTACAACCATATATATTTGAAAATGGCTACGTGATAAAGCAGCCTGATACTAAATTCTAGATTAGAAAATATTCTAATTTTTATGGTCTTTCAGATTTCCAGTAATATTTTTATAAAGTTTGACATATTTGTGACATAGATGTGACATATTTTATATGACATTCTGATCTGGAGACAGTGTTATGTAGAAATATCTATTCTATATTTCTTGGCAAGTTTGATATTTTTACTTCTTGAGTAAGTTCCTACTTTTTTTTTCTCAATAGTTTTCCTCATTTGGACATAACATCTCCTCATTTAATTACATATTTTTCTTTTTTAAAAAGGATTTTACTTATTTATTTGAGAGAGAGAGAGTGAGAGCATGAGAGGGGAGAAGGTCAGAGAGAGAAGCAGACTCCCCGCAGAGCCTGATGTGGGACTCTATCCTGGGACTCCAGGATCATGTCCTGAGCTGGAAGCAGTGGTTTAACCAACTGAGCCACCCAAGTGCCCTTAATTACATAATCATCTTATCCTTACCTTATTTTGAATTCTTTCTTTACTATTTTTTAAAAATTCTGCCTTTTGGAAAATTTTCTGAATTTTCCTCCAAAATTATAGTTGCACTTTTTTCTTTTTAAAAATGTTTTTGTTCCAATACCAGTTAGATAACATACAGTGTAATACCAGTTTCAGGTGTACAATATAATGATTCATTAGTTCCACACAATAACCAAGCCCTTGTGAATTTGTTAATCCTTACCACCTATTTAATCCACATTTCTGCCCACCTCTTTTCTGGTTACCATCAGTTTGCTCCCTATACATGAGTCCATTTCTTAGTTTTTCTCTCATTATTTTCCTTTGCTCATTTGTTTTCTTCTTAAATTCCACATATTAGTGAAATCATATGGTATCTGTCTTATTCTGACTGACGTATTTCCCTTAGCAGTATACTCTCTACATCTGTCCATGTTGTTGCAAATAGCCAGGTCTCATTCTTTTTTATGGCTGAATAATATTCCATTATGTATATACCACATCATCTTTATCCGCTCGTCAGTCAGTGGAGACCTGATCTATTTCCATAATTTGACTATTGTAGATACTGTTGCTGTAAATATCAAAGTGCATGTATTCCTTTGAATTAGTATTTTTGTATTCTTTGGGTAAATACCTAGAAGGGCAATTATTGGATCATAGTATAGTTCTATTTTTTAACTTTTTGAGGAACCTCCATATGGTTTCCCGGAGTGGCTGCACTAGTTCGTATTTCCATCAACAGTGCAAAAGGGTTCCTTTTTCTCTACATCCTCATCAACGCCTGCAGGGTTTTGTGTTTTTTATTTTAGCCATCCTTATAGGTGTGAGATGATATCTCATTGCAGTTTTGATTAACATTTGCCTTATGATCAGTGATGTTGAAGATCTTTTTATGCGTCTTTTGGCCATCTGTAGATCTTTGGAATAAATGTCTATTCTTGTCCTCTGCCCATTTTTTAATTGAATTATTTTGGTTTTGAGTTGAGCTGTATAAGTTCTTTATCTATTGTAGATACTAATCCTTTATCAGATATGCCATTTGCATATATTTTCTCTCATTCCATGGTTTGCCTTTTAATTTTGATGTTTGTTTCCTTTGCTGCGAAAAAGTTATTTTGATGAAATCTCAATAGTTTATTTTTGCTTTTGTTTCCCTTACGTCAGGAGACATATGTAGTAAGACGTTTCTGTGACCCATGTCAAAGAGGTTACTGCTTGTGTTCCCCTCTAGAATTTTTATTCTTTCCTGTCTCCCACTTAGGCCTTTAATCTATTTTGAATGTATTTTTGTGTACAGTGTAAGAAAATGGTTCAGTTTCATTCTTTGCATGTTGCTGTCCGGTTTTCCCAACACCATTTGTTAGAGACTGCTTTTATTCCATAGAATATTCTTTCCTGCTTGGTTGGAGACTGTTTGATCATACAATTGTGGGTTTATTTCTCAGGTTTCTTTTCTTTTCTATTGATTTACTTGTCTGTTTTTGTAGTCACTTCATACTATCTTGATTCTTATGGCTTTGTAATAAATTTGAAATTCAGAATTGTAATGCCTTCAGCTTTGCTTTTCTTTTTCAGTGTTGGTTGAATATTCAGGATCTTTCATGGTTGATACAAATTTTAAGGTTATTTGTTCTAGCTCTGTGAAGAATGCTAATGTTTTTTTGGTAGGGATTGCATTAAATGTGTACATTACTTTGGGTAGTCTAGACATTTTAAGAATATTTGTTCTTCTAGTCCATGAGCATGGAATGCCTTTCCATTACTTTGTGTCATCTTCAATTTTTTTCATAGCCTTTTATAGTTTATAAAATACAGATTTTTTTTCTCCTCTCTGGTTAGGTTTATTCCTAGGTATCTTATGGATTTTGGTGCAATTGTAAATGGGATTCATTCCCTATTTTCTCTTTGAGCTACTTCATTAATGTGATAGATTTCTGTACATTGATTTTATATCCTGTGACTATATTGAATTCATGCATCAGTTCTAACAATTTTTTGGTGAAATCTCTCAGGTTTTCTAGAGTATCATGCATTCTGCACATAGTGAAAGTCTGACTTCTTTCTTGTTGATTTTGATGCCTTGTATTTCTTTTTGTTGCCTGATTTCTATGACTAGAACTTCTAGTACTATGTTAAATAACTGTCGAGAGTGGACATCTCTGCTTTGCTCCTGACCACAGAGAAAAACTCTCAATTTTTCCCCATTGAGGATGATGTCAGCTATAGGTTTTTCATATATGCACTTTATTATATGCCTTCTAAACTTATTTCATTGTTTATCATGAATGGCTGTTATACCTTGTCCATTTTTTTTTTCTGCATCTACTGAAAAAATCATATGGTTCTCATCCTCCTTTTTTTTAAATTAATGTGGTATATCATGTCGATTGATGTGTAAATATTGAACCACATTTGCAGTCCAGAAATAAACCACTCTTGATCATGGTGAATCATTATTTGAATGCTCTGTTGGATTCAGTTTGCTAATATTCATTTTATTGAGAATTTTTGCATCTGTGTTCATCAGGGCTATTAGTCTGTAGATGTCTTTTTGGGTGGAATCTTTATCTGGTTTTGGTGTCAGGGTAATGCTGGCCTCCTAGAATGAATTTGGAAATTTTCCTTTCTTTTCAATTTTTTGGAATAGTTTGGGAAGAATAGGTATTATCTCTTTCTTTAAATGTTTGCTAGAATTTGCCTATGAAGCCATCTGGCCCTGGAGTTTTGTTTGTTGGGATCTTCTTGATTACTGATTTAAATTCTTTGCTGGTTACCAATCTGTTCAAGTTTTCTATTATTTCTATTTCTATTTCTTCCTCTTCCAAGTTTGGTAGTTTTCTAGGGATTTATCTATTTCTTGTATGTTGTACAATTTCTTGGCATGTAGTTTTTCATAACATTATCTTATAATCCTTTGTATTTCTGTGGTGTTGGTTTGGTTGTTATTTCTCCTGTCTCATTTATTTATTTGGGTCCTTTATCTTTCTTTTTGATAATTCTGGCTAGGGGTTTTCAATTTAATTTTTTTTTTTTCAAAGAACCATCTCCTGGTTTCATTGATCTGCTCTTTTGTTTTTGAGTTTCTATATCATATGTTTCTGCTCTAATCTTTATTTCCTTCCTTCTGCTGGCTTTAGATTTCACTTGCTATTCCTTTTCTAGTTCATTTAGGTGTAATGTTAGGTTGCTTATTTGAGGTTTTTCTTTCTTCTTAAGGTATGCATGTGCTGCTACAAACTTTCTTCTTAAGAATACTTTTGCTGCAGGGGCGCCTGGGTGGCTCAGTCATTAAGCATCTGCCTTCAGCTCAGGTCATGATCCTGGAGACCGGGGATCGAGCCCCACATCAGGCTCCCCACTCTGCAGAAAGCCTGCTTCTCCCTCTCTCACTTCCCCTGTTTGTGTTCCCTCTCTCGCTGTGTTTCTCTCTGTCAAATAAATAAATAAAATCTTAAAAAAAAAAGAATATTTTTGCTGCAACCCAAAGGTTTTGGAACATTGTGTTTTCATTTGCTTCCATGTATTTTTGATATTTCTTCTTTGATTTCCTGGTTGATCCATTTGTTGTTTAGTAGAATGTTGTTTAACCTCCGTGTATTTGCTATCTTTCTAGATTTTTTCCTGTGGTTGACTTTAAGTTTCATAGTGGTGTAATCAGAAAATATGCATGACATAATCTCAATTTTTTAAATACTTTTTGAGACCTTATTTGTGACTTAGTATGTGATCTATTCTAGAGAAGGTCTCACATACATCTGAAAAAAATGTGTGTTCTGCTGTTTTAGGATAAAATATTCTGAATATATCTGTTAAGTCCATCTGGTTCAATGTGTAATTCAAAGCCACTGTTTCCTTGTTGATGTTCTGTTTAGATGATCTGTCCATTGATGTAAATAGGGTGTTAATGTCCCTTACTATTACTGCATTATCTATTGCTTCCTATAGGTTTGCTATTGTTTTATATATTTGGGTGCTTGCATATTGGGGACCTAAATATTTATGTTTGAGAGACCCTCTTGTTGGATTGCCCCCTTATTATAATACAGTGCCCTTCTTCTCTTGTTACAGTCTTTATTTTAAAGTCTAGTTTTTCTTTTGACATTCACTGATGTGATAAATATTTCTCCAGCCCCTCTCTTTCAATCTGCAGATGTCTTTAGGCCTAAAATGAGTCTCTTGTAAGCAATATATTGATGAGTCTTCTTTTCTTTTTTTTTTTTAAATTTTATTTATTTATTTGACAGAGAGAGATCACAAATAGGCAGAGAAGCAGGCAGAGAAAGAGGGGAAATCAGACTCCGTGCTGAGTAGGGAGCCTGATGTGGGACTCAATTCCAGAACCCAGAGATCATGACCTGAGCCAAAGACAGAGGCTTAACCCTCTGAGCCACCCAGGTGCCCATGAGTCTTACTTTCTTATGTATTCTGACACCTAATGTTTTTTGATTGGAGAATTTCTTACATTTATATTCATAGTAATTATTGACAGATACATATTTAGTGCTATTTTATTACCTGTTTTGTCATTGTTTCTGGTGATCTTCTCTGTTCCTTCCTTCCTGTTTTTGTCATTTTCCATCTTTCTTTTTCACTCAAAGAGGGCCCATTAATATTTCCTGCAGTGTGGATTCAGTGGTCACAAACTTCTCAGTTTTGTTAGTTTTTGGAAACTCTTTATCTCTCCTTCTATTCTGAATGCTAACTTTGCTGGATTGAGTATTCTTGGCTGCAGATCATTCCCATTCAGCATTTTGAAGGTATCATGCCACACTCTTCTGGGTGGCAAATCTATTTTCCTAATAATCAGAGTTCTCTGTGTCTTCAGGATTTGGATGTCTGTTTCCTTCCCTCCATTAGGGAATTTTCAGCTATGATTTCTGCAAATAGATTTTCTTCCACCTTTTCTCTCTCTTCTTTTGGGACCCTATAATATTACAAATTATGTTGTGCTCATGGAGTCACTGAGTTCCCTAACTCTATTCTTATGTTCCATAATTTGTCTTTCTCTTGTTCAACCTCATTACTTTCAATTATTTAGTTTTCTATATCACTTATTGCCCTGATTCTTCCATCCTCTGTTCATTGCATCAAACCCGTTTCCAATTTCAGTCATTGAATTTTTCATCTCTGACTGATTCTTTTTACTCTTTTACCTCTGTGGTAAGGGTCTTCCTGAATTTTTTCATTGTTTTAGCAAGCCCAGTTTGTGCCCTTATGATTGTTTCTTTAAATTCTCCATCAGGCATGTAACTTACATCGGTTTTGCTTAGATTTCCGTTGGTTGCCTTATCTTATTTTTTCATTTGGGGTGAATTCCTCCATCTTGTCATTTTAGCTAATTCTCTGACTTGTCTTGTGTGTTAGAAAAGCACATTATCTTTCCTGCTCCTGAACGTAATGACCTTATGTAGAAGAGGTCATGTAGTGTCTAGACCCTGTTAGTTCAGGTGTGTTTCTGTTGTGTGTAATGTCTGCTGTGCTGCTGTGTTTTATCTGCTGCGTCCTTCAGGCCGTCATTTGGAGAGGCTCTCCTTGCCTGCAGTGGGCATTGCTTGCACCTTGCCCAGAATGTGGCAGTTTTAACTAAGTCTGCTCTAGTCTGCTTGTTAAATGAGACTTGATGCTACTTCCAGTGGAACTGAAGCCTGCAGAACTCTCTACTTGGGAGATATGGTGTGGACAGGGATTTCTGCTGGTCTTCTGGTCAAGGGACCCTCTGTGCTAAGACTGAGGTAAGCTTGATTGAAAAGGGCAGTCCCTCCAGAAAACAAAGGCGTGGTACTTGGTATAAGCCTGCTAGGTGGCAAATATCAGCACTGATAGCTCTAGCTAGCTCTTTTGTCCTCAAAGAGACATCTCCATGAATGCTGCCTCTCAGGGGTTTGCTCCAAGAGGAGGAAATAATCTCCCCATTGTCAGCCACAAACATTCTTCAGATCACTGTTTCTATGCCTTCTGCTTTCAGGTTGCCTGCCTTCTCTTCAAGAGAAGAGCTGCACCCTCTGGGCTCTATGCCAACCAAGCCCTCCTACCATTAAAACTTCAGTCTTTGGGGTCTTTGGGGCACCTGGGTGGCTTAGTCAGTTAGGTGGCTGCCTTCAGCTCAGATTATAAATAAAATCTAAAAACCAAACAAAATAAAAACCCTCCAATCTTAAGTCCCACAGGCTGCAAGAACATGAAATCATCCCTTCTCATTTTCCTAGCCAAAGGCTTTGGGAGAATGTTCTCTTTGTTCCTTCCCCTGTGTGTTCCTTTCTCTCTCTTCTTTCTCTGCAACTGTGGTTCCCTCCTCTCTGCAGCACTGGTGATCCATTTCTTCCCCAAAGCACATCTCTGTACTTCCTACCTTATTTGATGTGGTCTTTTCTTACCTATAGTACTGGAGTTTGTTCTGTTAGTCTTCAGATTGATTTCTGGGTATTTAGGATGATTTGATTGTTATCTAGTTGTGTTCATGGGAGGAGATGATTTATGGTCATCCTCTTCTGCCACCATCTTCTTTACCTCTAATTCTTATGGTATTTTATTTTTCTTTTCAAAGTTCAGATTCTTTGAATATCACTTTCTAAAAATATTGTCATAGTATCTAATTTACTTTATCATTAATACTTGACATGCTCATATCCAAGTAAATATATTGATGGTTTTTATTTTCTTAAAGTTATATTCTGGTCTGCTAAATTTTTTTTCTTGATTTTTTAAAAATTTAGTTGTTGTTGTTGTTGTTGTTTTTAATTTTTAAACTTTTGAGTTAGAAGCTTTCCAAGATCATCAATTTTATATTTTTTGATGAGGTGCTAGAAAATATTCATTAGAAGCAGCTGTTGTATTGACACAACTTCCCAACAAAATTTATCCTAGGCAAAGGGAAAAAAAAGACCATACTTAGAGACACAGAGTCTTGAAAGACCATGGCATATTAGGAAATTTAATTATGTAACTGTGGCTAATCTGGGTTTTAGAGGGGGAAGAAAAAAAAATTAGTCCATGCAAAGAACTCTCAGGAAATTAAAGCTCTGAAGTGTGTATATATATATATATATAGA
>PITA01001479.1:9888-125427 GCA_004023965.1 Spilogale gracilis | reverse complement strand
GATTCTTTTGAAATTTAGAAACTTCTGCATTGTCTTGGTAATTTGATGGCCCTTGCCAATCGGGTGGTCATTTTTTTCCTGCCCACATGATAGGATGTTTCACACATTGTTCCAAATATAAATTCAATCAATTCCATTCAAAGAATCCTAGGTTCTGATGAATCAAGAACCATGGAATTACAATGATATTATAAACTTTATCACCATTTAGCCCAACTACTCAACTCATGCTGAATCCTTTCAACAACATCTCTGCCAGTGACTATCTTTACTGTGCTTGAATGTTTCAAGTGATTTTCAACAGGGCACTCTCAAATAAGTCCATGATTTAGACTGCTGTGACAATTATTTCTTATACCATTACTGTGGTCATAGTTTTAGTTTTAATGGTTTGGGAGGTTGTGATTAAGTAAAAAATATCATGAAGTGTTATTTTAAGAAATGGAGATAATGGATTTCCAGTGCCTCACCCACTGTGTGGCTCTTTTGTCCTCAGAATATGTTAGTGATTCTTTGCCCTTCACTAATTGAAGGTAGAAATTAAATGATCTTTCTTTCAAGTTCAGATTATTTCAAATTCAGATAGTCAAATTATCTCAGTGTGAACCAACCTGCATAAGCTTCAGCTAAGAAGTCTTTTAAGTTCACTAAAATTTGAGGTTTTTCCAACTAGTTTGTTTGTTGTTTTTGTTTGTTTGTTTGTTCAAGAACTCAAGCATTCTTAGAATATGAAGAAGTCATTATGACACTTTGAAAGTGGAAACACAGATGTTAATGAGGAGGCTGTTGAAATCATCCAGGAAGAGATAATAGAGGTTAGGCTAACATAGCAGCTGAGAAGATTCAAAGAGACACATTTCAGGTAGGTTTTTTGCAGTAAAGTCCATAGAACATTCTAAAGATAGAGTATAGTTGGGAGAGGAAAAGGTCAATGAACTGATATTTGGCTTGAACAGCAAAGGAGATTGTAGGGCCATTTTCTGTGATGGAGAAGACCAGTGGGGAAACATTGTTTTAGACTTAAGTTTGAAATGACTAAAATATATCCAAGAGATCTTAAGTAAGATGTTGGCTGAAGATGGATAACACAGAATTTATCTTGCCTTAAAATCATGACCCAGGGCGCCTGGGGGGCTCAGTTGATTAAGTGACTGCCTTGGGCTCTATTCATAATCCTGGAGTCCGGGGATCAAGACCCACACTGGGCTCCCAGCTCCATGGGAAGTCTACTTCTCCCACTGACCTTCTCCCCTCTCATGCTCTCTCTCACTCTCTTTCTCAAATAAATAAATAAAATCTTATAAAATCTTATAAAATAAAATAAAATAATAAAATAATAAAATAAAATAAAATAAAATAAAATAAAATAAAATAAAATAAAATAAAATATCATGACCAGCTAACAGTAGAACTACTTTTTGCTCATCAGTTTGCTCTCTTACTTTCTTTGGTGATTCCCAAAATTAATGTGTACACAAATCACTTGGAGATGTTATTAAAGTACAGCTTCTACTGTTGGCGGGAATGCAAGTTGATATAGCCACTTTGGAAAACATATGGAGGTTCCTCAAAAAGTTAAAAATACAGCTGCCCTATGACCCAGCAATTGCACTACTGGGTATTTACTGCACAGATACAGATGTAGAGAAAAGAAGGGCCACATGTCCCCCATTGTTCATAGCAGCAATGTCCACAGTAGCCCAACTATGGAAAGAGCTGAGATGCCCTTCAACAGACAAATGGTTAAGATGTGGTCCATATATACAATGGAATATTACTCAGCCATTAGAAAGGATGAATATATGTTTGGATGTCCTTGGGAAAAAAAATACATAAAATGCAGCTTCTAAAAATCTCATGAGATACCTGAGAATCTGCATTTCTAACAAGTTCTAAGTGACACTAATGTTATTGATTGTCAGATTCACTCTGAGTATCAAGGTCTAATCGAGATAAAATTTCTCAGTTTTATTTAATCATATATTTCCCAGTGTTCCTCCCTTACACAGCTGATAATAATGTGTCTTATGTAAGGAGAAAAAATATTAAATCACAAGTGAATATTTGCATTCTTTAATCATTAAATCTAACAATACACTCACCCAGGAAGGCTTTCCTCTTTGAAAAGTGGGCTTCTGTGTAAGACCAGTCCCTCTACTTATTTATTAGATTGCATCCCTTCTCATTTTCTCAAAGGCATCAATTCCATAATTCCATAATTGCTATCTCCTTTCCTAGCATAACTGCATTTTCACTTTGTACTGAGTTATTCTCTTTACACTTATCTGCTGAGATATAACTTGAAGATTTTTTAAAAAGTGTATTGGTATTTCCTTTACTACCTTATTTCTTTAAAGTAAAACTTAACTGAAAAAAGCATATACCTTTTTCTCCAATTGCATTCTTTCCGTTTTGTGATGGTTCTAGTAAGTAATTAATGCTAAGACCAATAATTTTCTTTACATCGTTAAATCTAATGATAAATTCTCAGTTCTCATTTTATCTCATCTATCAAGATCATTTACCTAGTTCTTTTTGAAACGTTATCTTCCCTTGTCTTTTGTGAAGCCAACTTCCCTTTTATTTTCCTCTGACTTAACTGGTTTACCTTCTTTGCCTCTTTTACCTCTACATTTTAGAGTACCTTAGACCTCAGTTGTAGGACCACTAATCTGTATACAATTCTTAGGCCATCTCATAATGTTTTATGTCATTAAGTAGTACATGTGATCCTGATTTCCTGAAATATATTTTTAGCCCAGATAGTTCCACTGACCTACAGTCATATATGTAAGGTGACTGTGTAATTTATTGCCAAATTAGAACACTTTTGAATGTGGATGTAATTATTCTGTGACAACATGTGTAATGACGACTTGCTGCCTAAACAAATTTTTATGATCACCACATTTATAACCAATTTCTTATTCACCATATACAGTTGGATTTTATGACACAGAGTTGTGAGCGAATACCATTTTTGTCTTTGTGTTTAGAAATAGAACCCTGGATCTCTAGCCTAGGATATAACTTTGTGAAGTAAGAACTCTATTTCTAAACCTCTCTTGACAGTGGATGTAACAAGGTGATTAAAGTGTTGAGCAATGAGATATAAAGCAAATTGTTATGTGCAAATTCTAGGAAGTAGCTTAAATATATTTGGGGTGCCCTTCTTATATCATTTTCCTTGTCATTCTTCCTAGATTATGAGGGCAGGAGTCATGTAGAATCCTTAGGTAGAAGCCACTGATAAAGTCCGGTGTTGACTGCTTCCCCAAAAAGAACCAAGGACTTCTCAAAAAGAACCTAGGATGCTCAGGATAATGCAAATCACATAGCAAGGTTTATTTCCAACTCGCTGGGGTCCAAGCATCTGCCAGGCCCCACGGGTTTCAACAAGGACCTGGAATGTGAGGGTCTAGGGGTTTATATGCATTTCAAACAGCAAGCATGAGTCACACAGTTCACAAGTCAATCGCCCATTCTTAGTTTGCATCTAAATACCTCCCCAGGACCCTCCCTGGATGGGAGATTAAGGGGTTTAAGTGGTTGGGCATCTTCCCCAACCTGGCTCGCCTTTGTTTTCCAGGGACCATTTATCCATAACACCTGGAGCTGTTTTTATGAATAAACAGGATGGTGGCTCGGGATTCCAAAACTGGACTTTACACCACATATTGAGAATTGCAATACAATAAGATAGAAGTAGATGGATATTGATATTTCATGAGCCATCAAACTAGCCCCCTGGACTTCTTTTGTTTATGTGAAAGATAAACACCTATATTGTTCTAACTGCTGTTAATTTAGTTTTTCTTGCAGTTGAATCTAATCCTTATTAATAAAAGTGTCTAACATGTATTAGCTTATTCATTTATTTATTTGACATATATTTGTTAAATGGCTGATACTGTTCTGGGCATTTGTGATATGATACTGAACACAAAAGGGGTCTCCTCAGAGCTTTAATGCTGATAAATAGATTCTTACAAATATAATTAAAGATTAACATACTAAAAATAAATTATAAATTCCACAGCATGTTAAGTGATAAAGGCTAAGGAAAAATGAAAAATAGATAAAGGGAAAGGGGTTTACAATTCTAGTCATAAAGGGAGAGTTAATAGTCTAAGTAAGGTCAGTCTCCTTTAAGGCAGGTGAGAGTAAGTAAAGAGTTGAACAGTGAGCAGTTTACCCATTAATATGTCTGGAGGAAGGTCCTTCCAGGCAGAGGGGGTAGTCTACATATAGAGATTCTCAAGAGTATGCTTGTTCTAAGTAAGTTAAGAAGCTAGTGAAGCAGGGATTGACTCTTAAAGGGAGAATATTGGGGATTAGGTCTGAGAGGTCGTGCAAAGCCAGATCATGGTAAAAGCTGGCTTTTGCTCTATGTGTGATATAGAGTTACTTCAAGATTTTGAGCAGAAAAGTGATGATCTGACTTTAGCTTTACTAAAACCCCACTAGGTATTAACATCAGATTTTACTGTAGTTGTAAGGGATATGGAGGAAAGGATAGAAACAAGGAGACCAGTTTGTATGCTACTGTATTAATATAGGTGAGGAATAATGTTTGTGAACTCAACGTCTCTTACATGCAATGCCTGATTTCTCACCATTGTCCCTTCATCCAAAAAGGTCTTTATGCAGGCTCTGTATCTCAGTAAGTACTTTGTCCTCCAAGCACTGAGGCTAAAAACTTTGGGTTCATTTGAATTCAGCCAAAGATGAAAGCTCAGAGACACATACTTACATATAGATTTTATGGAAGTCATTCCTGGGACCTAGTTCTGTCTTCGTCTTTCTCTCTCTCTCTTTTTAAGATCTTACTTTTGAGCAATCTCTACACCCAACTGGAGCTTTAACCTACAACTCTGAGTTGCAGAATCGCATGCTTTATAGACAGAGTCAGCTAGGCACCCTTGTCCTTTCTCAGTTTTGTTTAGCCATTATTACAATTGTGGGATAATATAATAGTCTCCTAATAAACTCTCCTCTATGACCAAGCTAGTTCATATTGGGTTTCTGTCACTACTAAAGTCTTTAAAAATATATAGTTAAACTAATATTTGTTAATTTGAAATAAAATAGTTTCTACTAATTATACATTTGCTGAGTAATTAAGTGCTACTATGTACCATTTTGATTCAAATATTAAAAATAAAAGAACTGGCTTATCTTGTCTCTCTTCTGAAATAAAAATAAGTCTCCATCAGTACTTTTGATTTTATGACTGTAAAAATAGAACTTCACAAAAGAAGTATTAAGTGATAATATGAGCACAATTTTGCATTATGACCTGCCACTGCCTTTTAAATGTGTTGTACTCCTTGACTGGAGTATGCTATGAATTTAAATAAATTTTAATTACTTTAAAATCACAATCAAATAATTGTAAGTTTAAAAAAACCTATGCGTAAGGTTTTTTGTCATGAATAGAATGGAAACCGCAAAGGCAAACAGGGTCCAAAGAGTGAGCTTTATTGCAACCATCCTCCGCGAGTTTCTGCGACTCAGGAGAGGAGAGTCGGGGAAGTCGTGCCCAGGTTGGGGAGTGCAGGGGTTTTCAAGCCTTCTTGGTTCCAGGCCTGGATTCTTGTGGGTTTTTCCCCATATTAGGCAAAGGAACATCATGTCCCTAGGTGGGTTTTTTCCCATATTAGGCAAGGGAACATCATGTCCCTAGGTGATTGGCTGGGGGTGGGGAAGGTCCACCCAATGGTGGGTGGTCCCTGGTTGGAAGGGTCACCTATGAGAAGTTTGGGTCCCACAGCTAGGTTTCGATTTCCTGGAGATGACGGGGTGGCCACAGCCGCTTTGGTGAGAGGATCAGCCATCTTGACCTCGTCTGTGATGTCCACCAGTTTGGGTGCCCTCTCTCTCAGCCAGCCCAACACTATGATTTCCCATTAAATAGCAGCCATTGCTAATGTTATATTTTAAAGATTTCATTACTTTTACTTCCATTATTTTCCAGTTTATACACTAATAGAAGAGGTGTGTTTAAAGAGAATTTATGTAGTTTTACTTTTTTTTTTGATGAAACAGACAAAATAGTCTCACTAGCAGGGTAGATTAATACCAGGTGGCACTATCTACAGAAAACATTACAGTGTGTTCCCTTAACCAAATATAATTAAACATAGAAATAATAGAAAAGTATTCATTTCTCTTAAAATCTATATACTTTATAGAGAACTTAAAGTTTTTATACAAAGTGAAATAAGTCAGAGAAAAATACCATAAGATTTCACTTAAATATGTAATTGAAAAAAGTAAAAATAACAAAGAACAATAAAAGACTCATATATAGAAGACAAACTGGTGGTTTCTGGAGGGGGAAATGGGTTGGGGGTGGGTAAAATAGGTGGAGACTGAAAGGTACAAACTTAGTTATGTAGAAACCATGAAGATAAAAAGTACACCATAAAGAATATGGTGACAGATGGTGACTACACTCTTCATGGTGAGCACTAAGTAATGTATAGAATTGTCAAATCACTGTATTGTATACCTGAAACTCATATATCATTGCATGTTGACTATACTTCAATAGCAAATGTAAAAAATTTATAGATGTATTAAGACACCAAAAAAAAAAAAAAAAAGTTTCACCATGGAGAGGAATGATTCATTTAGTTTGAAATTAAGGTAACTAAGATTCAGGGGTTCAAAAGAGAGAGAAACTTGGGGCGCCTGGATGGCTCAGTCATTAAACATCTTCTCTTCACTTCGCTTCACCTTCCTCTCAGGTCATGATCCCAGAGTCCCCATATCAAGCCTGGCATCAGGCTCCCTGCTCAGCAGGAAACCTGCTTCTCCCTCTCTCACTCATCCTGCTTGTGTTCCCTGTCTAGCTGTGTTTATCTCTGTCAAATAAATAAAAATAAAATCTTAAAAAAGAGAGAGGAAACAAATTACAAATTATTAGGATGAATCCATTATAAACTCCATGTCAGTATAATTCTAGAATTCATGCTAATAAAGCTTTGTTGATAATATTTACTCTTTGTAGCTCATTTTATACTGTCAAATAATTTAACTCAGTTTAAAAGTAATTTATTTAATTCACAGTGGAAGAATAATCTGAGAAATGATGAAATATTCTTATATTATCTCAGAGACACAGATACACAGGGAAAAAAAATAATTTCTCTCTACAACTCTTTCCTTAGCCAATGAAAGAATAATGGTGATCATTAAGACTTGTTTCTTATTTAAAAATTGGAAAGGTAAAATAGGTTGATTCATAATATTACAGTTACCTAAATTCTGTTTTGTGTCTCAAGAGTGGCATAAATGTCACATGCATTCATACAAAGCACATCTTTACAGTTTATTCTTCCCTAGTGGAAAATGCATTAATAGTTATGTCTTTCTTTTTTTATTGTTTATTAAGATATAGTTTTAACCATTTTATTCTCCTGTGTTCCTGGAGTATAGATTAGAGTATAATTTATGAATTTAAAAGTGAAATAAAAATAAGTACCTATAATGGTGTTCAAATCTTTATGACATTTTATGTAATTTTTGTTTAAAGGAATAATTTAAATTAAACCAACATGTGTAGAAAATTCACAATTTTGGGATTCTGGGAAATAATTCAGTATAAACATTCTATTTGTTAAATACACATATACACAATATATATACACCACACACTAATTCTATTTTTATTATCACTTTATTTTAGTTTATAAATGAAGTTTTTACCTTTACTTAATGATTATATGACCAATTGACTTGTGACAATGACTTAAGAAGATTATATAAACATTTATTTAAGTCATATTTATTTTTGTTCTCAGTAACCTACCATTTAGAGACTCATGTCCATGTATTTGATTATTGGTACCACACTTACTTATACTTCAAAAAAGTAATAAAAAATAAATAAATAAATTTAAACAGGAAAACTACCTTGTTTTTCTTGCTTTCATATGCAACTTGCTATGAAAAAAATATTCACGTTTTACAAATATGTAATGTAGGGATGAAACGAATGTAAATGATTTGTCTGTAATTTGTAGCTATATAGATTGTATACATCTATAAAAATATGAAATTTACACAACAAAAATGAGACAATGTATATGCATGTATACATATATAGATCAAAAAAGGAAGAGGAAGGAAAGGAGGAATGAAGAAAGAAAGGAAAGAGGAAAGAAAGAAAGAGAAAAAGTTATACAAAGTTATACAAAGTTATGAATTTATCCCCCCCAAAATATAATTTTAATCCAGAATTACCTTTATTAAATTTCTCTGATCTAAAAATTGCTTAATTTAGTTGTTCATATAATTAAAACATTAAAATATAAATTTCAAACCAAACTTACGAAGATTTTTAAGTTATTTGATACACATTACATTTATAAGGCAAAACAGCATAGCAATGTTCATTTATAAATCATTGCAATTTTTTTAAGGTTTTATTTATTTATTTGAGAGAGGGAGAGAGAGAGAGCGTGCACTCATGAGAAGGGAGAAGGTCAGAGGGAGAAGCAGACTCCCGGCAGAACTGGGAGCCCGAGGTGGGACTCGATCCAGGAACTCCAGGATCATGACCTGGGCTAAAGGCAGTGGCTTAACCAACTGAGCCACCCAGGTGCCCCAAATCATTCCATTTTAGAAACTGATTCAAACTTAAAAGACTGTAAGACTTGGACATATTGTATTAAATTTATGCCCTTGTGTCTTAATTGTAATTTAAAATTATAATTCCAGTTCTAACATATGGTGTAAAGTTTCTATTCAAGATTATTTGTGTTTAACATCAATAATTTAAAGTTTATTTGTTTTCTATTCTCCCTTGTCTTCATTTTTCATAGCTGTTGATTGATTTAAACATTCTTCAATACTAAGCACCTAAAAGAAAAAGTAAGAGCTACTTATTAGGTATGCAAACATGAAGAAAAATAAATGACCCCATTCACTTATTTTTCATCCCTTTGGGTTGAAACGGGATGTAGGAGTGGCCCTGAAACTGATAGCAAATCAAATGTGGTGCTTCCGCTGGAAGCCCTGGTGTGCGATCAAAGATTGTAAAGTCCTCTCTGCCCACACATTCCATTCTATTCCCTCCTCTTCCATTTTCTCCCCTCCCCTGCTTTCCTCTCCTGTCCTCTCCTCTCCCCTTCTCTTCTCTTCTTCCCTTCTCTTCCTTTCCCTTCCCTCCCTTCCATTCCCCTCCTCTGCCCTCCCCAACCTTTCCCCTCCCCTTTCCTCTTCTCCTAGCCTATCCTTTCCTAGCCTATCCTATTCTATTCTTTTCCATTCTATTCTTGCCTATTTATATCCATCAAAGAAAAAGAAACAAAATAGCTTTCTGATCCACAGCTGTTTTATCAGAAACAGAGAAAAGTGACTCTAAATAACTTATAACCACATTAACTTATTTAGGTAGATAAATTCAATAAATCACAACATATCTCTGGCTTCATAACTAATACCATTCTAAAGTAATATTTGGATTCATTTTGAACTAAAATATATTTATTGCTCAAACTCTGAAAAATTATTTTCTTTTCCAACGTTTTCCAAAATATTGATAAAAATACAAAATACTACCAGGGTACTAGGGTGCCTGTGTGGCTCAGTTAGCTCACCGTCTGACTCTTGATTTCAGCTCAGATCATGATCTCAGGGTCTTGAGGTTGAGCCCTACATTGGACTCCATGCTGAGCACGGAGCTTGCTTAAAATTCATTCCCTCTCCCTTTCTTCCTACACTCCCCACACTTGTGCTCTCTCTCTCTTTCTCTTAAAATAAACAAACAAACAAACAAATAAATAAATAATAAATTATACTGATATGGGCATTTGGGTACCTTATTTTAGTAGAAAATTTATTTTATTTCATAACATTTAATTAAAATAGAAGGTATGAGGTGAGAGGTTCATGGCTATACGATTAAGCATATAATCATAATTCATAGAAGACACATATTTGACTATTGTAATAAACTAAGAAACAGCAGAAAGACCACCTAGTTCTGAGGTTAATAATAATTTTACTAAAGTACATAAAAACATTTGAAGCCATTATGAAAATAATTATATTTTAGAATATCTTATACACTATTCAATAAATGTAAGAAATAATGATATTTTACTGGAAAAATCATGGTTAGAATTTAAGTGGTTTCAAAATACAGCCATAAGCTATTAAAAATGCCTTAGCCTCTAACAAAATAACTAGAAATGAATTTTAGCTTATCTATCAAAGAATTGCAGTCCAAATGTAAAATTTATAAGCATGCTACCAAACTAAAAGAGTGCTAATGTATGAGTTTTTAGAATTTCCTTTTGCATATCTCCGGCAATATATATGGGAGAGATATGGGACCAAATATTTATATACATATTATAGATCTGGCACCAAATATTTATTAACTTAACGTAGTCCCAAAAGAAATACAGGAAAACATTTTCCACTTCTCTGCATAGGTGACTAGATGATACTCAGGTCTCTGCACATTCTCGCCAAGCAACTGTCCTGACATCTCATAGTTCATATCTTTCAGTCCTGTATATGATCTCCTTTGTACCTTTTCTCCCTTACATCTCTCCATAAAAAATTTGCTGGCCAACTGTACCTGGCTAAATAGCTTTCTCCATCATAAAGACTTTTTTTGAAATAAAAATAAAACTCCACTGTTTCCTTAGCACGTATATGGTATGTTTGCTATAGATAATCCACCTTGTTACTAATATGAATATAACTTTCTCTCCCTCTAAATATTAAGTTCCTAATAGGCTGAGATCACTCATATATAATATGTTCACATCTATTCACCTTTCTATTTCTCATATCATTTTATATGTGCTAATGGGGCTAAATACATTTTTGTTAAATTCTACTAAATTGGTCTAAAACAGATACTGCCCTGATACACCCTTACTAGTTGTGTGGCATTCGATAAATTAGTTACCTTTCTGAGCATTAATTTCTTTCATCCATCAGAAAAAGTTAATAATACCTACTTAAAAGGAATTTCACAATAGAAGTGTACAAAAGATTATCACAGTGCTTTATATATAGTGGTGGAGTTATTCAGGAAATGTTTGTTCCCTTAATCTAAAAGACTCTTAAAAGTTATGATAAGCCTATTTGTGGCTACAACATTCTGTTTGCATTAGATAGCATCATTCTACTTTTTAAAAAAGTTTTAAAGATTTTGTTTATTTATTTGACATAGAGAAAGAGAGAAAGTACAAGCAGGGGGAGTGGCAGGAGGAGGGACGAGCAGGACAATCAGGGTCCTGCTGAGCAGAGAACCTGATGTGGGTCTCAATCCCAGAACCCGGGGGCTCCAACCAGGACCCTGGGATCATGACCTGAGCTGAAGGCAGATGCTTAATTGATTGAGTCACCCAGGAAGCCCACATAGCATCATTTTATTATTTTATTTTATATTTGACAGAGAGAGGGCGGGAAGAGCACAAGCAGAGATCAGGGAGGGAGGAGAAGCAGGCTCCCTGCTGAGCAGAGTCCAACATGAGTCTCGATCCCAGAACTCTGAGATATGAACCAAGCTGAAGGCAGATTCTTAACTAACTGAGCCACCCAGGTTCCCCAGGATACTGCTTTTTTGTTTTGTTTTGTTTTAAAGAGAATAGATATATTTTTAAGATTTTATGTATTTATTTGACAGAGAGAGTGAGATCACAAGCAGGCAGAGAGGCAGGCAGAGAGAGAGGAGGAAGCAGGGTCCCTGCTGAGCAGAGAGCCTGATGCCGGCCTCGATCCCAGAACTCTGAGCTCATGACCTGAGCCCAAGGCAGAGGCTTTAACCCACTGAGCCACCCAGGTGCCCCGAGATACTGTTCTTTAAACAGCTATTATTCCCACTTTTGAGGAGTTCACTTAAGTAGCATTTGTCAGAATATATATTAAAACATTTCAAATATTATTCTAATTCATTTATGTTTCTTTAAAATTAAATTTTCTCATATATTTATGTACTATATATACATATATATAGTTATTTTGATTTTCTTATAAAGTTGATGATATGTTAATTATTAATGAGGTACAGTAACTATCACATATTTGGCAAAAATGTGTCTGCCTTTTAAAATTATATTGTTTTATACTGTACATAAATATGTACGTTATCAGATATATGGATTTTGTTCTTCATGAATATTTGTCTTATATTTAGTCTTTGCTGATATATTTTATATATATATTAAAATGTGTAATGATATACTTAAAATCATTGTCAATGTCAATTTTTTCTGGATATATTTCTATGAAATATTTTTTACATTATTAGGATCATAAGTTTTTATGATCTTTATGATCCGCCTGAGTGGCTCAGTTGGTTAAGTGACTGCTTTCAGCTCAGGTCATAATCTTGGAGTCCCAGGATCGAGCCCCACATCGGGCTCCCTGCTTGGTGGGAAGCCTGCTTCTCCCTCTCTCACTCCCCCTGCTTGTGTTCCCTCTCTGGCTGTGTTTCTCTCTGTCAAATAAATAAAATCTTTAAAAAAAAAAAGGATCATAAGTTTTCACGTTATTCTGTATTTTTTGCATGTGTACTGTGAACCATCTGTCATGGCATCAAATATCAAAATAAATAGTGTGCACATTTAATGTTGTTATACTGAGTATATGGATCCACAACATTCTTTCATAGTCTAACACTGGATATTTTATCCAAAAGCTTTACTTAGTTTTGAAGTCTAGATTCAAGATATATATTACCAATGTGTATTCAATATAACAAACTTCTGTCTTTCTTGAATATACCCTAAATTAATCAAATAAGATTTTTAAAGATTTTTTAATTTATTTTGAGAGAGAGCAGGAGGGACTGAAGAAGAGAATACTTAAGCAGACTCCCACTGAGGGCAGAGCCTCACATGAGGGGCTCCCCCCCATGAGCCACGAGATCAGGATTTGAACCGAAAGCAAGAGTCCAATGTTTAACTGCCCGAGCCACCCAGATGCCCCAAAGAAATAAGAATTTTTAAGTCACATTGGCAGGTCATCCTAATATCTAGTAATATGAATAGTAAATACTTCATTATTTTTCTAACAAGTGCTACTTGCTAGTTTCTTTACCTCGGTGGTGAAGTTTAAGAAAAGAACTGCTGTATTTAAAAATCATTATTTTTATCCCTTGAATGAGAAAAACTAAATCACAATTTTAGGAAAAAGCAGAACACAGCAAGAAGCCACTAAAGGAGATAAAAGAGTAAAGCACATTTTATTTCCAGGAAAGAAGCCAATAATTGTTACTCAGAACACATAGTGAGTGCATGATTTTAAACATTTAGAGGAAATCATAAAAGCTTGAAGGGCTTTCCTCCAGAGGCACCTTGGAGGATTTCATGTTTCTAAAACAGGAAACATTTATCAAGTTTTGAGTACAGGAGCAGTTTCATGTTACAATGTCAGCATAACTAGAGCAAATGAACTTTCTAGCTTCAGTGGTCACTGTGCTACTTCTGTCAGCATGGTTTGCTTTAAAAAATATGTGTATATAATTCATATATAATCATTAAATATGCAAATATGCAAATTAATATCTGCATATTAATGAGAAAAGGAAATTTTTCTTTTGCTGTAAAAATACTGATTTCTCAGAAAAATGGTTAAATCATAAATATAAATAGCACACTTTAATTAAAATTTCCCAACTTAATTTCTGTAATTATGTTCTAAAGGAACCAAGAGTACATTCAATGTTTATTCTCTTATTGAATTGTCATATTTAAAAGTCACTAGAAAGTATTTTTTCTCCAAGGATGGACATTTTTAAATAATGTTTCTATAGAATTGAAAAGACTATACATTTCCTCTGACAGTATCAGTCATACTCACCTTGAAGATAGCAGAATGTGAGAGCAAAAATGGTGACAATCTTTTTTAAATAAACAAACATAAAACAGGTAATTATGAAATTTGACCTTTTAATCTTTGGGGTAATTTTGCTTAATTTTAGGGAAAATGTCTAATTACCACAAAATATATGTTCCATTTTTAAAAAAGAAAAATCCATGTTGTATGAGATTTGCCTGTTTGGATATTTATTTGTTTGCTGCGTGTTTATTATTTTAACATTCAATTAAGAGTCTTTAGGAAGAGGCAGAGCAAAAACTCAGTGACAATATATGAAAGATTTTGCCGTATCAATTTAAAGCAGATCATCAGTGATTACTAAACTTCTTGGTATTATCAGATCCTATCAGCCTGTAACCATATTCTTTCCCTTTTGAAGCCTATACTTGTTTTAACTTAATGTGGGCTACAAATATTTTGTCATTTCAGTTTTGTTATTACCAGCTGCCAAAATGTCAGAGTTCATACATACCTGCCCTGTCATGGTAATAATTGATCTGCCTCTTAAATTCCTGGACTGCCCTACTCATTTTCTCAATTCAGTTAATCAAAATGTGAACTCGAGTCCCTTTTGTGTCAATTTTTAGATTTTAGAATATGGAAATACAGAAAATGTTACAGTTGGACAATGACAATGTTATTCCTTAATAGAAGTAGAAACTTAAAAGAATTTAAGGGAGAGCAAATGTGGAATACTTTGGCTAGGAAAGGAGTCAGGAAAAAGTCTTCCTGAAGAAAATACTCTTCAAGTATGACATACTGTATAACATACTTACAGTTAACAAACTAAATATAGAATTAAGTCATATTGAAAGGGTGAGATGATACAGCAATGGAATGCGTATTTAAATTTTAATCATATACAAGAAAATAACTTGTTACAATAGAAACAAAAAGAATCATAAATTGCTATAAGAGAGAAAAAGAAAGGAGTCAAGGGATTATCTAAGAATGTGAGGGAAAGATCTAAAACAAATAAATGCAGAAGGGAAATCAAAAGAGAGTATTGTGTATTGTGTTTCTCAGTGTTCTGTTCCTAGGAGAGCTCAGTAACTAATTCTTGACTATTTACAGGCATTACAGAGCTTGGTAATTTTATTATTTTTAAACATTTAATAATTATTTTTTATTATTATTGAGATATCATTGACACAGTGTTACATTAGTTTCGAGTGTACAACATAGTGATCCCACAACTCTATATATTATGTTATGGTCACACAAGTGTAGCTATTAAGTTTTATTATATAATTCCACTATAACACTCTGAGTCTATCTTGATCACTGTACCAGTTACATGATGGAAACAATTTGTTTTGTGAGTGTGTTTCTTCTATTACTCTCCAATTATCCTAGAGTGCATGATCTAGGTCATAATTATTGTTAACTCCATTATCTATTGAGTCCTTGTGTCTAATAGACACGTTAAATAAACTGAACTGACATAAGTACATTATTGTCAACAAGCAACAGTTCTGAGAAACTACTTGACTTGCCACATGTACTACATGGGCAAACAAAGTCTATCGCCTCTGATCTAGGGGTATTTACAAAGTCAGCTGGAAACCAGGATGAAATGACTAAAGGTTTTCTGAAGTATGTCTATTTACAAAACAAACAAAACCTACTTGTTAGGTTTTGTTAGGAAATCAAGCAAGCCAAAGTTAGATTATAAAGTATACCCAAATTGATTGCATACATATTATGAACAAACATTAACACTTACCTTTAAAAGTTTAAGAAAGTAATTCATTCATTCATTCATTCAATAATCTTGTATGTTCTTCCAGAAAAAAAAAAAAAGAAAGAAAGAAAAAAAAATTAGGAAGTGAAGAGAGCACATAACTAACGAATCAGCATGTAGTAAAAAGCAGGTGGGAAAGCAATGAAAAATAAAGAAAACCGTAAAGATTGCAGATAAAAAGTAGTCAAACATAAGACTAAATATATATATTTTATTTTCACACGTACATATTTGTGACCTATTCATGAGTCAAAAAAGAAAAAAAATGCTAATTACATAATTTAGTATCCCAGGATTAAAAATAGAGAAATCACCAGGTTCCCAGAAAAATTGCATCTATTCAACTATTCTTGAATTTTGTTACAGATGGCTCTGTAATAATAATAAAAAAGTATCTTTAATTTATAACAGGCATAACTCTTAAGCAGAACTATTTCTTATAGTAGTCATTACTACAATATAGTCCAAACATATCACTTTATCCAGATCTGGTTAGATCCAAGAATATTTTTTTATAAAAATATTTTATTAATTTATTTGACAGAGAGAAAGATCACAAGTAGGCAGAGAGGCAGGCAGAGAGAGAGGAAGAAGCAGGCTCCCCGCTGAGCAGAGAGCCCAATGTGGGCCTTGATCCCAGGACCCTGAGATCATGACCTGAGCTGAAGGCAGACGCTTTAACCCACTGAGCCACCCAGGCGCCCCAGGAATATTTTCTAAGTAGTTGAAAAGTTTGCTGGACTTTTTTCCTTTAAATTCCATTCACTTCAAAGTTTTTGTCTGTTTTGAATTTTGAATATACATTTGAGAGATAATTAACAGAGGAAGACCAATATCTAGAATGCCAGTAGAATTTTCTTGAGTATAATTTGGACTTCTATGTTTAGAAGACAATTGATCTGGGGTTGAGTTTCACTAATCCCAGCATCAGAAAGTGACTGGAATTTGGCCTATGGAATCAAAGGAATGAGGGAGGAGACCAAAAAAAAAAAAAAAAGGATGATGTTGCAAGGATCTTATCTTAATCCTTTAAGATGCCTCATCAATTTGATAAAGTGTACTGCTCATCTTTTGAGACAGGGATTGATTGCATAACATTAAAGTAAATCCCTAACTTACAAAAAAAAATAAAAAAAAACAACCACAATATGATTTGAAATTATTTCAGTGCAGTTAAGTGAGTGGTAGAAACTCCACAGTTACGAAGTAGTACATGTATTTTAAACATGCAAAAGAAAATCCAGACAGAAAAAGATGTTCACCTTGGAAAAAGTGCCTTCTCTGTGAGAGAGTGTCCAGTATTGTGCAACAATGTTTCGTGATGCCATTTATAATTTTGTTGAAAATTGCCCTCATAACTGAGTTAACTTGCTTAATGATTTAAGTCATGAAGAACACTATTTTCTGTCAGCTCATTCCCCTTTCTTCCTTTCTAATTGCCCTTGAGTATTCTCTCCTTTTCTCTCTTACCTTCCTCTCCAGTACTTTTCCTGTCTTTTGGAGCGATCATTTGGATGTTTTGTTTTTTAAGATGCCTGGTACTAAATGCCAACAAACAGAAAAATAAACAAACAAAAACAAAAACACACCCCTAAATTACAGCTACTTAGGGGATGTCTGGGTGGCTCAGTTGGTTTAGCATATGCTTTCCCCTCAGGTCATGATCCCAGGGCCCTGGGATGGAGTCCCACATCGGGCTCCCTGCTCCGTGGGAAGCCTGCTTCTCCCTCTCTCACTCCCCCTGCTTGTGTTCCCTCTCTGGCTGTGTTTCTCTCTGTCAAATAAATAAATAATTAAAATCTTGAAAAAAAAAAAAGCTAGTTAAATTGCTTGTGTAGGCAATCTTGTTTGAGATAATACAATTATGCCATTTACAAATATCAAAAGGTATGTCTTTTGATTCTCTATCTCAAGAGGATACATATCAATGTATACAAAACTTGTATGAGATATTTAGGAAAACCAAAATAATGTGCCCAGTGGGAGTCCCTAACTTTTTTTTATTTTAAATAACACTTTTAGCTCTATTATAAAATAATACAAAGTATTATTCGAGCCACCCCCTCACCACCAACAAACAGGTACAAACAGCAGAAAACTAATCTGACTTAGAGTGTGACCCAAATTCTGGTTCATTGCTTAGTGTGTCTATAATTTTAGACAAAGTACTTATCTTTTCCAAGCATTAGTCTCCTTATTGATAAAATAATAATAGCTTTCTTACAGGGATTGTGTAAGGATTATTTCGTGACATGATCCACATAAAATACTTAGTTTAATGCCTGGGTATAGAGTATATACTTTGGAAATGTCAGATATTAATAATAATTTACTACTACTACTATTGCAAAATAAAACTATGCATAATTGAACCATTGTTGTAGTGTGGTACATGTCCATGTACTTTTATTCTATCAATACCAGACATATTAGCAATTCCTGCTGAATGTACACATTTTCAATGTGCATTTATAGTGAATATTTGTAATTGGCAATTATTGTGAATAATCAATCATAGCTTAATGCTAATATGACATTTAATGGCATAAGAGCTTTCCATTAAAATTATCCTTAATGACTTTCACATTTTTTTTCCAAATTCTCTCTCCTAAGCATAATGGTGTTATGAACATAATTAGGTACATATATTTTTGTTCACATATCTCTTTATTTTTCCCTTAAAATCCATCAGTAGAACTGGAACTGCTTAATGGAAAGTTGGATGCTTATATAAAACTCTAAATAAATAGAATCTCTGCCTTCCAGATTTTTTTTTTTTTAAGATTTTATTTATTTGACAGAGAAACACAGCCAGAGAGGGAACACAAGCAGAAGGAGTGGGAGAGGGAGAAGCAGGCTTCCCACTGAGCAGGGAGCCCGATATGGGGCTCGATCCCAAGAACCCTGGGATCATGACCTGAGCAGAAGGCAGTCACCCAACCAACTGAGCCACCTGGGTGCCCCTGCCTTCCAGATTTTTAAAACATATAATCTTTTCAAGATTTTATAGGACTGTCTGTTCTAAAATTTGTCTAACACAAAGGAGTTTTATTACATTTAGACTATAGTAATATTAATAGATTAAAAATATTTCATTTTCATTTTTATATGCTTTTATTATGATGGTCATTGACATGTTTTTTTCCATATGAACTGCCTGATTGTAATTCTCTGTCATTTTATATTGGTAATGTTGTTTTCACTTTAGAATTTTTAAAAATGTCTTATGAGTTTGTGTAGGTACTTCCTTACTGTTTTTGATAAAAATAAACCTTACTTTTATATGCAGTATACCTATAATCTTTTGCATATATTTTTCTGATGCTAGTATTGTATTTATAAGTGGTTTATATAATACACAATCTTTTATTTTTAAAGATTTTATTTATTTATTTGACAGAGAAAGAGATCACAAATAGGCAGAGAGCCAGGCAGGGAAAGAGAGCAGGAAGCATGCTCCCTGCTGAGCAGAGAGCCCAATGGGGGGCTCGATCCCAGGACCCTGAGATCATGAACTGAGCTGAGGCTTAACCCACTGAGCCACCCAGGTGCCCCTATAAGACGCAATCATCTATATTTTCTCCTACTTTCAATTCAATCCTTTAATTCATAATACCCAATTGGGGAATCTATACTGTGAAATAAATGTTTGGAAATAGGTACCTAATTATCATAACTACATTTGTTTTAAACAATCCACTTGTTCTTAAATGATTTAGGCCTTCATCAAAGTCTAAATGCATATACAAACTTGGGTATGTTTGTGTATATTCTTTTTTTAAAAAAAAGATTTTATTTATTTATTTGACAGAAACACAGCCAGAGAGGGAACACAAGCAGGGGGAGTGAGAGAGGGAGAAGCAGGCCTTCCACCGAGCAGTGAGCCCGATGTGGGACTCGATCCTGGGTCTCCGGGATTATGACCTGAGCTGAAGGCAGTTGCTTAACCAACTGAGCCACCCAGGCTCCCCAGTTTGTGTATATTCTTAAATAAGTTCCATTATTCTAATGAATCTAATGTCGAATTTCTGCATTTTGCAATGTTTATCTATTTATTGTTATATAACAAATCATTCCTAAATTTATTAGCTTATATAAACAGCTATTTTATGTGTAACAATTATAAGTAGAGATTGGGTTGGGATAAGCTTTGTGGTTCTTCTGCTTTATGTCCCCTGTGGAACTGTGGTTACCTGAAAACTTCATTAGGGTTAAATAATGAGCAATGGTCTCACTCAAATGACTGATGGTTGTCAGGCAGTCAGCTGAGAATGTCTTTATTCTTTTCCTCCTTGTCTAGTCAACAGACTAGCTCATTCATATTGTGGGCTCGGGGTTCTAAGGGGAGCCAAAAATGACAAATCCCCATACACAAGTAATTTTCTTTTCTTTTTTTTTTTTTTTTTGAAGATTTTATTTATTTGACAGAGAGAAACACAGCCAGAGAGGGAACACAAGCAGGGGGAGTGAGAGAGGGAGAAGCAGGCTTCCCGCGGAGCAGGAAGCCCGATGTGGGACTTGATCCTGGGTCTCTGGGATCATGACCTGAGCCGAAGGCAGTCGCCCAACCAACTGACCCACCCAGGCGCCCCCACAAGTAATTTTCAAGTCTTTGTTTGGGCCATACTGGCTTATAATGTTCTGGAGACTAAAATACATCACATAATTAAGTCTAGATTCAAAGATTGGAGAAACTTCACATGTGAAAGTAAGAATGGCAAAGTAATAAGACTGATTGTGCATATAAAAATGGAATTGCTAAAACCATCCTTGCAAACATCCTACCAGACAGTCTGAGTAAGCAGTCACTATTTTTCATTTTTCATAAGTATTTTTATCAGTTGTATCAATAGACTTTCCATAAAACAAAGGCCAAGAAAAGTTGATAAAAACTGTAAGTTGTCCTATTTTTCTGGATACATTTTTCCTACAGTGGTACATTATATGAATACAGAACTCTATGGTAGAACAAGCACAAAGAAGGCTGCAATTCTTTGTTATATAATTTGTAAAATAATATCTATTCTATAAGATGGAAATAATGTCCTCTAAAGTGACTTGTTATATAATAAGGAAATTATATCAATATATATGGTAGGGATAATAGAGCACCACATCTTTGGAAAATATAAATGTTACACATCTATCAAAATAAGATCATACCTGTGGGGTTAAAAAAGAAAAAAAAAAAGTTGTTAAAATCTTTTGATTACATGTAGAAGCAAAAGGCAGTAGCACCTGAAGGATTTATTTAACTTAATGTCCTATAATGGGGCCAGTGAGATGCTTGGTTCTATTTATATGGAAACATTTGATTGTTTTTTAAATCAGGAAGAATTGATTTCCCAGATATAAACTGCGATCTGACTCTACACAATCCCAACTACCAGATTCATTCTTTATTTTAAGTTTACATTTTAATTCCAGTTAGTTAACATATAGTGTAATAGTACTTTCAGGTATATGATATGTGATTCACCTCCATATAACACAAGGTTCTCATCACAAAAAGGCCTTCCTTAATGCTCATCAGCCATGTAACCCTCCACCAACCTACCCCCCATCCCAGTAATCATCGATTTGTTCTCTACACTAAAGAGTCAGTTTCTTGGCTTGCCTCTCTCTCTCTCTTTCTATTGCTTGTTTGTTTCATTTCTTAAATTCCACATATGAGAGGAATCAAATGGTATTTGTCTTTCTATGACTGAGTTATTTCATAAAGCTCAGTAGTCTAGCTCTGCCCACATCATTGTAAATGGCAAGATTTCATTCCTTTTTTTGAGTAATATTTATGTGTATAAATATTATATATTTATATCACTTCATCTATTCATCAGTTGGTGGGTACTTGGATTTTTCTGTGGCATTGCTATTGTAGATAATGCTGCTATAAATATTGGGGTGCAGCTATCCCTTTGAATTACTTTTTTTGTATCTTTGGATAAATACCTAGTAGTGCAATTGTTGGATCATAAGGTAGTTCTATTTTTAACTTTTGGAGGAAGTTATACTGTTTCAAGTGTGGCTGAACCAGTTTGCATTCCCACAGACACTGCAAAAGTTCCCCTTTCCCCCCCATGGTTACCGATTCTTGTTTCTTGTGGGTTTTTTGTTTGTTTGTTGTTTTAATGTTTTTTTATTTTAATCATTGTGACAGGTGTGATGTAGTATCTCATTGTAGTTTCCATTTGCATTCCCCTAATGATCAGTGATGTTGAACATCTCTTCCTGTGTCACTTTGCCATCTGTATGTCTTTGCAGAAAGACGTATGTATGTTTATGCATACATATGAAAGGTATACATTCATGTATTCTGCCCATTTTAAATTGGATCATTCTTTTTGGGGGGGTTTGAATTTTGTAAGTTCTTTATATATTTTGGATATTAACCTTTTATCAGATATGGCAGATATATTCTCTCACTCTGAAGGTTGGCATTTAGTTTTGTCCATTGTTTCCTTCTCTGTATGGAAACTTTCTATTTTGATGAAGTCACAATGGTTTATTTTTGCTTTGTTTCTCTTGCTTTGGGAGCCATATCTAATAGGTTGTTACAGCTTATATCAAAGAGGGTACTGCCTGTATTCTCTTCTGGGACTTTTATGGATTCCTATTTCACATTTAGGTCTTCAGTACATTTTGAATTTATTTTTGTCTATGAGGTGAGACTGTGATCTGATTTCATTCTTTGCAGGTTGTTATCCAGTTTTCCCAGCATCATTTGTTGAAGAAGTGGTCTTTTTTTCATTGTATGTTCTTTCTTGCTTTGTTGAAGATTAATTGATCATATAGTTACAGATTTACTTCTGGGGTTTCTATTTTGTTCTATTAATCCACGTGTGTTTTGTGCCAGTACCATACTGTTTTGCTTACTACAGCTTTGTAATATGACTGAAAGTCTAGAATTATGATACTTCCAGTTTTGCTTTCTTTTTCAGGGTTGCATTAGCTATTCAGGGTCTTTTGTGTTCCATAGAAACTTTAAGGTTGTTTGTTCTAGCCATGTGAAAATTACTGGGTGGCATTTTGATAGACATTACATTAAATGTGTAGACTGTGGGGCGCCTGGGTGGCTCAGCCATTAAGCATGTAGCTTCAGCTCAGGTCATGATCTCAGAGTCCTGGCATCGAACCCCACACCAGGCTCTCTGCTTGGCAGGAAGCCTGCTTCTCCCTCTCTCACCCCGCCCCGCTTGTGTTACCTCTCTAGCTGTGTTTTTTTCTCTGTCAAATAAATAAGTAAAATCTTTTAAAAATAATTAATTAATTAAAAATTAATAGATCAATAAATAAATGTGTAGATTGCTTTGGGATTTATAGACATTTAAAGAATTTTTGCTCTTCCAATCCATGAGCATGAAAGGCTTTTCCATTTCTTTGTGTCACCTTTAATTTCTTTCATCAGTGTTTTATAGTTTTCAAAGTACAGGTCTTTCAACACTTTGGTTAAATTTATTCCTACATGCCTTATTATTTTGGGTGCAATTGTAAATTGGAATCTTCCTTCCTTTCCTTCCTTCCTTCCTTCCTTCCTTCCTTCCTTCCTTCCTTCCTTCCTTCCTTCCTTCTTTCTTTCTTTCTTTCTTTCTTTCTTTCTTCTTCTTGACAGAGAGATCACAAGTAGGCAGAGAGGCAGACAGAGAAAGGAGGAAGCAGGCTCCCTGGCCAGCAAGCATGCTTCCTGGCAAGCAGAGACCCCAATGCGGACCTTGATCCCAGGACCCTGAGATCATGACCTGAGCCAAAAGCAGAGGCTTTAAACCACAGAGCCACCCAGGCACCCAGAAATGTTTCTTTAATTTCTCTTTCTGCTGCTTCATTATTAATGTATAGAAATGCAACTTATTTCTGTACATTAAGTTTATATCTTAGAACTTTACTGAACTTGTTTATCAGTTCTAGCAATTCTTTGGTGGAGTCTTTTGGGTGTTCTGCATAGAGTTATCAAGTCATCTGCAAATAATGAAAGTTTGACTTCTTCCTTACCTATTTGGAGGGATTTTATTTCTCTTTGTTGATTGACTGTTGAGTCCAACGCTATGTTAAATAACAGTGGTGAGAGTGGACCTCCCTGTCTTGCTCCTGACTGTAGAGGAAAAGTTCTCAGTTTTTCCCCATTGATGATATTAGCTGTGGGCTTTTTGTATATGGCTTTTATTATGTTGAGGTATGTTCTCTCTAAACCTACTGTGTTGAGAGTTTTTTTTTTTATCATGAGTGGATATTATACTTTGTCAAATGCTTTTTCTGCATCTATTGAATGGATCATATGATTCTTATCCTTTCATTTATTAATGTGGTGTATCACATTGATTTATTATGAGTATTGGATCTTTATGGCAACCCAGGAATAAATCCCACTTGATCATGATGAATGATTTTTTTTAAACTTATTATTGTCTTCTGTTTGCCAGTATTTTATTGAGAATTTTTGCCTCCATGTTTATCAAGCGTTTGTCCTGTAGTTTGTTCGTTCTTTCTATCTTCTTTCTCTTTCTTCCTTCCTCCCTCATTTCCTTTCTTCCTTCCTCCCTTTCTTCCTTCCTTCCTTCCTCCTTGTCCTTTCTTCTCCTTTCTTTTCTTTTTCCCTCTCTTTTTTCTGTGTGGTGTTTTATCTATTTGGTATCAAGGTAATACTGGCCTCTTAGAATGAATTTAGAAACTTTCCTTCCTTTTATTTTTTTTATTTTTGTTTTATTATTATTAATATTAATTATTATTTGGAATGGTTTGAGAATAATAGATATTGACTCTTCTTTGAGATTTTGTTAGAATTTGCCTGCGAAACCATCTGACCCTACACTTTTGTTTCTTGGGAGTTGTTTGATAACTTAGCCAATTTGTTTGCAGGTTATCTGCATGTTCAAGTTTTTTATATCTTCCTGTCCCACTCTTGGTACTCTATATGTTCCTAGGAAATTGTATTGTCTCCACATTATCCAGTTGTTGGCATATAGTTTTTCCTAATATTCTTTTATAATTATTTGTATTTCAGTGGTATTGGTTCTTTTTTCTTTTTCATTTTATTTGTCTTAGTCCTTTCTCTTTTCTTTTTGATAAACGTGATAAGGATTTATCCATTTAATTAACTTAACTTTTTTTCCAAAGAACAAGCTCTTGTTTTCTTTGGTGTGTTACACAGTTTTTTTAGTTTGTATATCATTTATTTCTGTTCTGATCTTTATTATTCCATTCCTTCTGCTACTTTCAGGCTTTGTTTGTCCTTTTTCTATCTCATTTAGGTATAAGGTTAGGTTATTTATTTGAGATTTTTCTTGCTTCTTGAGCTTACATTGCTATGTACTTCCCTCTTAAGACCACTTTTACTGTATCCCAAAGGTTTTGGACCACTGTGTTTTCATTTTCATTTGTTTCCGTGTATTTTTTTGTTTCTTCTTTTATTTCCTGGTTTGGTTGATCAATTCACTGCTTAGTAACATGCTGTTTAACTTCCATATATTTGTGGCCTTTGAATTGTGTGTGTGTGTGTGTGTGTGTGTGTGTGTGTGTGTGTGTGTGGTTGGCTTCTAGTTTCATAGCATTATGATCAGAAATTATGTATGCTATGATATCAGTATTTTTGAGTTTAGGGAGGCCTGTTTTGTAACCTGACATAAGATCTAATCTGCAGATTGTTCTATGTGCATTTGAAAAGAATGTATATTCTGCTGTTTTAGGATAGAATGTTCTGATTAAGTTCACCTGATCCAGTCTGTTATTCAAAGCCATTGTTTTCTTCATGATTTAATGCATATCTGTACATTGATGTAAGTGAGATGTTAAAATCCCCTAATCTTTTTTTTTTTTTAAAAAAACATTTTATTTATTTCACAGAGAGGGAGATCACAAGTAGGCAGAGAGGCAGGCAGAGAGAGAGGGGAGGAAGCAGGCTCCCCGCTGAGCAGAGAGCCCGATGTGGGCCTCGATCCCAGGACCCTGAGATCATGACCTGAGCCGAAGGCAGAGGCTTTAACCCACTGAGCCACCCAGGTGCCCCAAAATCCCCTAATCTTATTGCATTACTATCAATCAGTCCTATGGTTTTGTTATTATTTTATAGATTTGGGTGTCCTCATGTTGGGGCATAAATGTTTATACTTGTTAAATCTTCTTGTTGGATGGTCCCCTTTGTTATGATATTTGGGTCTTCTTTTTCTCTTGGTACAGTCTTTATTTTAAAGTCTAGTTTGTCCAATATAAGCATTGCTACCCCAGCTTTCTTTTGACATCCATTCACATGATGAACGTCTCTCCATCCCCTCACTCCCCAGCCACAGGTGTCTTCAAGTCTAAGATGAGTCTCCTGTCAGCAGCATATAGATGGGTCATATTTTCTTACCTGTGCTGATTATGTCTTTTGATTGGAGTATTTAGTCCATTTAACATTCAGAGTAATTACTGATAGATATGTATTAGGTCCATTTAATTATTTGTTTTGCCATTGTTTCTGGAGATTTTCTCTCTTCCTTTTTTTGTCACTTTCAGTCTTTCCTTTTCACTCAAATAATCCCCTTTATTTAAAAAAAAATATTTATTTATTTGACAGAGATGAGGGAGAGAAGATGAGTGGGGAGGGAGGGCAGAGGAAGAGGAAGAAGCAGTTTCACCACTGAACAGAGTCTGATGCAGAGCTCGATCCCAGGACCCTGAGAGCATGACCTGAGCCAAAGGCAGATGCTTAACCCGCTGAGCCACCCAGGCCCTCAGAGACTCCCCTTCAATATTTCTTGCAAGGCTGGTTCAGTGGTCACCAACTCCTTTAGTTTTTGTTTTCTGGGAAACTCTTCACCTCTTCTTCTACTGAATTATAGCCTTGCCAGATAGAGTATTTTTGGCTACAGATTTTTCCCATTCAGCAGTTTGAATATAGCATGTCATTCTCTTCTGACTTGCCAAGTTTCTGTTGAGAAATCTCCTGCTAGTCTATGGGGTTTTCCCTTATAATTTAAGGACTTGGGTTTTTTGTTGGTTTGTTTTCACTATACTTTGCACATTTAATTACCGAATGTCTTGGTGTTAGCTTGCTTTTGTTGATTTTGATGGGATTTAGACAAGTTTAATTATCCACTGAAAAGTTTTAAATTGTCTAGTTTTGTTGTGTGATTTGTTTGTGAAAATATGATTCTATTATTGATCAATGTCTTAAAAAGGTTTAGTACCTAATTCAAGGTAATGGAACATTTACGATGTAGTCATGTCTCACACATATAAAGTAATCTTAATTTTTCCATATGAATTGCTTTTAAAGTTGTTGAGGGATGGAAAATTACTATGAGAGGGTGACTCTGTAAACAGACTCTGACTTTTCATCTATAGTAAGATATTGTTCACATCTAATAACCACTCATCTCTTTTTATCGACTCCAGGTACAGATTCATGAAAGTTATGACAATCTGGATGAGACTAAAAACCACAAAGAGTCACATTAGAGACTTTAGAAAAAAATGTAAAAGATTGAAAAGCCCTATTTTAATATCTTAATTTATGTGTTATTGGAAACATTTTATTCCTGTACAGAATAAGGTTTAAATAGCTCTTTTTCCAGATGTACACAAAAATTGGTGTGGTAAGCATGAATCTTAAGTCACAAAATTAAATTGACATATAATGTAATTATCATTTTGTATTACCATTTCAAATGCCCATTCTTTTTTTTAAATATTTTATTTATTTATTTGTTTGTTTATTTATTTATTTATTTGACAGAGAGAGATCACAAGCAGGCAGAGAGGCAGGCAGAGAGAGAAGCAGGATCCCCGCTGAGCAGAGAGCCCGATGTGGGCCTCGATCCCAGGACCCTGAGATCATGACCTGAGCCGAAGGCAGAGGCTTTAACCCACTGAGCCACCCAGGCACTCTCAAATGTTCATTCTTTTACACAGTGAAAACATCTTTAAAACAATTGGGGGAGGTTTCTCTGATAGTTTTTGCCTAAGATTGTCTTTAAACTTCACAGTATTTTGAAACTGAAGTTTTGGGGACAAAACAAGAAAAACAATGAGAAAAATTCATTTAGCATTTGCAAAGGAGAATGGGCAGTAGGGTAGGATAGGGGAGTAGGCATATTGTTTCTTACTTTTTTTCTTTCTTTTTTTTATATTTTATTTATTTATTTGACAGAGAAAAGCACAGCTAGAGATGGAACACAAGCAGGGGAGTGAAGGAGGGAGAAGCAGGCTTCCCGCCGAGCAGGGAGCCCAATGTGGGTTTGCTCCCGGGATTCTGGAATCATGACCTGAGCTAAAGGCAGATGCTTAATGACTGAGCCACCCAGGTTCCCCCAGGCATTTTCTGATCCTACAGGATACTGCTGTCTGTATTCTTGCTCTGTCCAAAAGACAGATTTCTTTGTAGCACATCCAAGCTACTCCTGAACATATGAGAAAACATTTACCCACTTCCCACAACAAATAGGAATCTTTCAGGGCTATCTTGGGCCTGACTGCCTACATAACAAACCACGAAATAAGTCTCTTTCTCCTCCACCTCCACTCCTTCCTCTTCCTCCTCCTTTAGAAGCTTATCATGGAAAAACTATGACTTCTTGCAACTGTATCTGAGAGGCTCAATCATTCTTTTGGATTTCAATTCTAAACTCTGACCAAGATATCTTATAACATATGTAATTGTTGTGACATGGTATTAATGGCAACATGAACAACCGGTTTCATGTGTGTGGGATACATATGGTCAACTAAATTAATGCCCAACCCTAGTCTTATAGATTCCTAAAAAAAAAAAAAATATATTGATTCAAACAATTCTGAAAGAATATATTTAATGAAGTGTTCTATCTCCCTTAAAGGTTTTGCTCTGACTTTTTACAATGTCCAATAGAAGTAATAAAGTAGAGAAATAAATTATTTTTGTTTGAACAGTTTCCATTAGCATCCCTATACATTTCTAAAGATATGCCCATGCATTACGTTAGTGATTCTCCAAGTGTCTCAAGGTGTCAGCATGATCTAGGGACTTGTGGGAAATTAAGATAAAAATAAAAAATGAAAAATTTTTCTCAAATTAGAAATTAAATGTCAGGCACTACCCTAGACTTATTGAATCAGAGTTTGGGAGAAAACATATTGTCTAACAATTTTACCAGGTGATTCTGATGCAGTGGAAATGGGACTATCTCTATATCATATCACTCCTGTTCTTTTCTAAATATGTAACTTTGTTCTTCTTTCTGTTCTGTCTGGACATAAAAAAAGTAGAAGATATTTTCATCTGTGCATCATTAAGAGAAGAATTATTTAACAGAGATGTGATTATGATTTCACAGAGTCAGAATTCTAATTCATCTTATGCCACAACTTAAAATAGATGCTCCACATCTCCATGCCTTCAATTTCTACTATATTTTAAATTAACTTTTTTTCCTTATATGCCAACTTCTGCTCCTTTCTCTGGTATATAATCACATTCCTTGGAACTTTGTTCTGCATACTCCCCAAATTTTGGCAGTATTCAAAACCTATATGGAAATGTTTTTTTCACCATTTATCTAACCTAATGGAACTAAAAGCTAGTGACCTAGTACCATGGATTTCCCTGTAGGAAAGAGATGTTTACATAGTCATCATAGCATAAGCAACTAACACTTTCTTAATATTTAAAGACATCAAAATAAGTATTATTTCATTTTAATGTTAGTTTTTCTGATCCAACACAAATATGATCCTAGAATGCTTGACTTTTTTTCTTTACTCTTTTCTCTTAGTAACTGAGAATGAGATAACATACATTTTGTTATCCTGTTGTGCAGTAAAAATAAATCCTGAACAGGATCTGAGGTGACTGAGTCACAAGTAAATTAACTGACATTTCATGTATGCCCATGTTACATTTTTACAGAATTGTCTCACTGAGACAGTGTTCTGGAAGGTATAGCTAACCTTGCTTGACTAACTCTGGACATTGCTATATTAAGTATAAGAACTAGATGATGCCAAAGAAATGCAAGAAATGTGTGATGATACTAGACAGGCACTTTGAATTGTAACATAGTAGGTGTACAATTAACACTTAATATTTGTGAAATAAGTAAATGAGGTATTGAAACTTATTGAAGACAAGATACTTTGTGACCTGATAGAAGCAAACCCATTAAATGAGAACTATATAAAATGTATCATATTTCACTTAAAATTATGGCATTTGTCTAAGTTCTGCCTCACTAGGCCAATAAAAACAAACAAACAAAATCATTTGTGTGACTAAGTTCTGTTTGGGTATAGATTACTTTCATAATAACATGCCTAATACCCAGACTATGTTATTGTAAGAATTTTAATATTTGTTACTTCTGAAAAACAGTATATTGTGTACTATATGGTACAGTATTTCATATTGTAAAATATTATATTATACAGTGTAAAAATAATGTGAAATTAACAAGTTTAACTGGTCTTAAATTAGTAAATAATCTAAATATTTCCTACAAATCAGTGTGCAAATACACACAATTCCAGATCTGATGGATTTTGTTTTAAAAGATTTTATTTATTTATTTGACAGAGAGAGAGATCACAAGTAGGCAGAGAGGCAGGCAGAGAGAGAGGAGGAAGCAGGCTCCCTGCTGAGCAGAGAGCCGGATTGGGCCTGGATCCCAGGACCCTGGAATCATGACCTGAGCCTAAGGCAGAGGCCTTAACCCACTGAGCCACCCAGGCGCCCCTGATAGATGTTTTTATATGACATATCTTTTTTTTTAATTAATACCTATTAGTAGTGGAGTGTTTTATTTCGATCTCTTGTTTTTATTTAAAAATTGCTTTCCATCTTTACTAATATATGTGCTCACAGAATATGTGCACCTTGAGTGACTCTTTTCTTTGGATGTATCCTACAAAATCTCACCCGATCAGCTGATATTCAAAAATTTGACAACAAAAGATTTGTCATTCTCTATTCCTTGACTATGTTATTTTTCCATTGATGCATTCTTTAGATGCTTTGATGGTGAGAACTATGCCTTGCTCTTTTGGGAGAAGAAAGTCACTTAATGATTAGGAACTCATCTGAAAATTATTTCTTCTTAGACTGAGATACAAGCACCAAAATCAGAAAATCTCAACTCAAAGTAGAAAAGGTGTTGTTCTGATGAACATTTTCACATCAATTTAAATTGTAGGCCATGTAGTCATAAAATTATTTGTGTGTGGATAAACATGATAGATTTCTTTTAACTTGAATTGTCAGGTTTGTCAAAAACATTTCCATATTTCCCTCTGTTCTTATTCTCTCAGAGCATATGGTCCTTTTATAAACTCTATGAAAAGAAATCATAATTGAAAAATTTGGTAACAGTGTTTATTTTGTCATATTCTTGATGGATCACATTCATAATCACATAATAAAAGTCCAGTAGAGTCTTCAGTAAATAGATTTAAACTTTGCATTCTAGAGTTTATCAAGCACTTTTTAGTATTTTTCTCTTATTGATTGAGATATTTTTCAAAGTCTCCAAATTCAGTGCCCTAGGTAGTTGAGGAACAGCAAGAAGAACAACAAAACATATATACACACATGACAATCTTTTTGTCATTCAAATCAGAAAACTTTAAAAAATTCTATTAATTATAAGGTTGCAACACCTTATTCTACAGCACAAAAACTGTAATTATGACAATGTATGCAGTTTTAACACTGAGATATAAACTCACCCAAAACAAAATGTATGCAGTATTTCTTCACAATGGATAACAAAACAAGGCAGTAGGATTTGCCAAGAATTTTACTTCTAGCTACTTTGTAACAAATGGCAACAACATCATTTAGAGTGTAAGATACTCTATTGCTTTGAAGTAAAACATTGGCCCGTTAATTTGGTGTCAATTAGTGTTTTTAAAATTTGATAGAATTATGGGTCTATGGAGGGGGATGCAGAGAAGAACAGATTTCAAGGGAAATAATTTTTAAATTATTTCTTTCAAGAGCTTGCTAATAAATCTCCTGAAGGAAACTATTAATTGTTTCTGCCTTATGTTAGTAATTCATTGGCTCCTCCCACTGGAATATATACTCCAAAAGGGCAGATTATTTTTTCGTTTTTATTTACAGCAATGTTCTTACTGCTGAGACTATTCATGGTAAATAACTGGCTTATAGTAAATACTTGTTGAATCAGTGAATTATTGCTATGAATTAATAATTATGCTTTATTTACAGTCTTTAAACTTGTTTGACCTTTTTGTCCAGCCTTCCCTGGTCTCCCTTTCCCAAACTGAATCCCTCGTAGCTTTGGAGTCGTAGTCAGTAAACTGCAGATTTAAGGTAGTATATCTGAAGTCACCACTTGTCATTCTCTTTGATTCTCAGGCCCAAGAATACAAAAAAAATAATATCCCCAAGTGATTCTTAAGCACATGGAAACCTGAGAGCGACAGCCTCTGGCAACCCAGTGACTTAAAGGAATTCCACTCAAGTGCCTCTTTTTTATCCTTTCAAGGGATGTGAGTTCCCTTGTATTTAACACAGGCTTTTAGAATAATGAGAGAAGGAACGGTGTTGGGCACTTAAGTCACATTCATCTATATTGAAAGAGTGATTACTTGTGAATCTGAAATCAGACTCCTGGGTAATTTTCACTAAAATCGTCTTTAAATAATAATATATGTACAAAACTATTGATAAAAATAATATTTGTGTGTAATTTCAATAGAGAGGCATATGCAAAAATTTGTATCACTTTCAAACTGCTTATAAGCAAGTTCTTAACGCTTCGCACATCAACTTACATTAAAAGTATGTAAAATCATTATAAATGATTTTATTATTGGTCTTTGAGTGTGTCTATCAACAAATAACTCCAGCAGGAATGTAGTTAAAACTTGTTTTGTGAGATATAAGCCTATATTATATACTTATGTTCTTCACTACACTCCCATAATTTTCATCACATAAACATGTATATGTGGTATGGACAGAGGAAGCCAGAAAACAGCCTTATAGTACCCTGACTATATATCCTACTGAAGGCCATTAGTTGAAGTTCAAGTTTTTGTCACCTAAAGCCAAGATTTAGCACTATTTTTAGCACTACTGACATTTTGGGCTAGGTAAGTCTATTCTGGGGGGGGGGGGACTTTCTTGTGCACTGAAGGATGTTTAGCAGCATCCCCAACATATTCTTACCAGATGGCAGTAGCAAACTTCCCAAGTTGTGACATTTAAAAATGTCTTCAGACATTGCCCATTGGGCTACGGAGGGCAAAATCACCCCCGTTGAAATCTATTGATTTACTATTAATTTATTTACTATTAATTTATTTACTAATGATTTATGTACTGGTCTAAAGGGATCTGAATGGAATTGTATCCTCCCAGGATATTACCTTGAGTGACATTAAACCAATTGATGAGAGCTTATGTCACCTTACACTTATAAACTTGATTAGTCAAGCCCAAATTATTTGTGCATGAAGTCCCAACAATTGAGTTAAGTATTAATTTACTTGACTCCACTTATTAAGGTATATGAGATTTAAGACCATACCTTCACATCACAAATTTAACTGGAAAGGTGGTTGTTATCCTGTGAACATATTTTGTACCATGAGCCCAAGCCGACAATGGTACAAGAACAAGAGTTGTTCATCATCATTATAAATGTTAAAGTGATCTGAGTATACACCCCATATAATAACTGGCCATGGCAGTGAGGCGGAGGCGGTAAGCCAGCAGGTCCTCGGAGAATTGGCATAATAACTGTGATCGAGCTGCCCTCAACACCAGAGGTTTGCGAATTAATGGTGGAAGGGCACTTTTTATATGGTCATGGAGCAGGAGCTGTCACTAAACAGGATTGCCGTGCAAGTCATACCCGTCACAAGTTCCTGGGATGCTGCCAGAATATCAAAATGGAAGCGGTGACTGTCCCTAGGAATGCTTGGAAGGCTGTGCGAGGACTGTTCTGGTAGCATATTCCAGCAGCTTCCAAACAGTAAACTCAGGTATGGAATCACCACACTTGAAAACACCTTTATGAGGAGCACCTGCTGTATTTGCTGAACCACTCAATTGTACACCTGACACCAGTATTACACCGCATGTTGACTAATGACTTTAAATAAAGACTTAAAAAAAAAATATATATATATATATATATATATATCTTTATGAAATGAAACAGTGTAGAAATGTTAGCAAAGATATGCCGCTCCAATCTGATATTTTATAAACTGGCTGGTTCTTGAGATTGAGCAATATTCAGACTATGAACTTAAGTATCACAGCAACAAGCAATATTTGGCAAATGCAAAGATAATAGCTAATCATAGACTAGTCTCTATATATGACACAAAAATATTTATAAAGCAACAATTTGGGTGCCTGGGTGGCTCAGTTGGTTAAGCGACTGCCTTCAGCTCAGGTCATGATCCTGGAGACCCGGGATCGAGCCCCACATCGGGCTCCCTGCTCCCTGCTAGGCAGGAAGCCTGCTTCTCCCTCTCTCACTCCCCTTGCTTGTGTTCCTTCTCTGGCTGTGTTTCTCTCTGTTAAGTAAATAAAATCTTAAAAAAAAAAAAAAGCAACAATTCAGAATGAAAGCCAAGCTATGAATGGAATTAACACATATTCTATTGATTTGCACCTTAATTGACTGGAATTTTTTTCAATGGTAATTTCATTGAGGATTATCTTGATAGAAGTCTGTACCTTTACTGAAAAGTGAAAAGTCAGAAAATGAAGGTAAAAGACCTTAATAGTATAGTCAAATATATATATATGTGTCTTTTATAACATAGAAAAGATTCCAAAACTTATTTGGATAATTTTATGACGTTACTAACATTTATTATCATGCAAGTATTAAAAGTAGGGGAAAGATACAACTGTAACATAAAAAAGCAAAAAATTAGAAAACTGAGGTATGTATTTTGACACCATTCTTATATTTAGAGATTTAATTTGTCAGTTTTCTGATGTCATTTCTTAATTTATAAAATTGGTTTTTGGGGGGAGGAGTAAATAACAAAATTCACATAAAGAATCGACTCTAAAGTTTGATATATCATAATATATCATATACACAAATATAAATATATGATATTTAATAACATATATCATAAACATAATATTATGGTATATCATATCATACATATATCAGTATATCTTAAACATAAACACACAATTTATGCTAAATCTTATCTTTTCTTCCCTTCAAATAAGAGGATACAGTCTTACTATGTCTCCTACATTTCTCTGACCTAAAAATTGATGTGGAAAGACCTTGCCAAGAGGCCAAATGACTAGTACTGTATTTCACATGTAGGTATTCAATAAGCTCTGATCAGAAATAAATATAGTGTGGCCAAAAAGTAAAATTAAAAACCAAAAAGAGTACTCACAGATTTAATACACATAATTATTACAGTGACTTATTGAACACAAAATATACAGCCTTCAAAAAGAATGTGCTATTCAAAATACACTATATTTTATGATGTAGAGATTTTCATATTTCTCTTTTTTACAGATAAGGAAGCTAAGCCAAAACTTGCCCATACCTTACAACTAACATATGGGAACCTAGGATTTAAAGCCAGTCTTATCTACTATGGCACACTCCTCTCTGTTCAAATTTGTAGATTGCAGTTCCTTCTAGTACTGGTAAGAGAGTATTGCAAACAGTATCAATTATATCTCCCTAAATACTAAGTGACAGATATGGGATGTTTTTTCACTCACTGTCACTTGATTTAGATAGATAATAAAAGATATGGCATCCCGAGAAGAGTTACTTTTTTTAGTTCATCATTTGATAGAGCAAAAACATTGGTTTTTATTCTCTACTGTTGGAGAATTTGTAGATACAGTCCACTGGAATTGTTAGTTGGTTCTCAATGAATGCATCATAAGCATTTTTGTGATACCCACTCAAATAGACATATCGGCATCATCTTGGCATAAATGTAGCAATTATATGATGAAGGTCTACGTAGTGATGTCTCCTGTGTTGCAACGATTAATTAACATGTTTCCATACTGCCTGAAATGCAGTCCTAACTTAGCAAAGATTCTGTCATTGGGATTACATAGTCACTACTTGACATTATAAATTCATTTGGTGTTGATTAATGTCCAATACTCAACACAATACCAGGAAATACATAAGGATATTAAATCATAAAAATGTTTTTGAGTAATAAATTCTTAATTAGTAAATTTAAAGAGCATTGGGGAAAGTCACTTTATGTAAGTTTGACAAAATGTTCATTCCACAAAAACCAGATGTAACTATATTAAAAATCTAAGGAAGTGTAAGATTTTTCTTTTTTTTACTTTTAAGTTCATGTTTGTTTGAATTCTGATGTATGTGTGTAAGATCATTGCTGTCGCACAAGGACTTGCATTTGTCTTTCTATTAAAACAGTTATGTGTGGAAGACAGTTAGCTTGACTTCTAATAATAGTTGAGACTGAATACTTAATGGTATTATCGAGGGCAAATCACTTATTTTCTCTGGGCTGCTACTGACTGGAAGGTTTAGAGGTAAATGCACCGTAAGTAATTTATCTAAATTATAACATAGTAGAATTAATACTTTCATTTGTTATTTCCACATTTTGCATCTTTTTGCTTGATAATTTCTATCCTGATGAAATAAAAATTCTCTTTTGAATTACCTTGTTTTGATGTTGCACATTTTTACTAGGGTTTGCTTTATGAGTTTCCTTCTATATTTCATTAGTTTATTTGTCCATCCGTATTTCAATACCATATAGACTTAATGGCTCTTTGAAAAAATCTTCTTAATGGCCCCATGTACTTCCATATACATTTCAGTATTACATTGTCAAATTCCTCTTGTTATGATTTTTTTCCAGGGCGCCTGGGTGGCTCAGTGGGTTAAAGCCTCTGCCTTCCCCTCAGGTCATGATCTCAGGGTCCTGAGATTGAGCCCCACATCAGGCTCTCTGCTCAGCAGGGAGCCTGCTTCCTCCTCTCTCTCTGCCTGCCTCTCTGCCTGCCTGTGATCTCTCTCCCTCTGTCAAATAAATAAATAAATAAATATTAGGAAAAAATGTCTTAAAAAAGGTTTTTTTCCACTTAATTTTATTAAATCTATGGGTCAATTTGAGATTATCACTTTCAGATTATTGAAACTTCTTATCTTTGAACATGACTTTTCTCTCCATTTATTTTGATTGCACATTTTCTAATATATTCCTTATTGCCTTATAATTTTTATTATAAATAGAATTGGTAGTTTTATATCACTTTTTCACATTTATTGTACCTGGGGTTAGTTAATGTGCATCCAACAACTTTGCTAAAAGTCATTAAATGTAATTCATCTGTAGATGCCATAATATCAGCTATATGGAAATTTATTAATACAAATATATTATACATATGTATATATGTGCAATAACATTTGTAGAGCATATACATTCATATGTATATCATATATTCTGAAATTCTTTCTACAGAGTAATTTATTATAAGTTCTAAATATCTCTGATATTTCTTTTCCTTCACTTGTTAACATATTATAATAAAACATGATGCATATTCTTAGTTTCAAGAATGATGACTAATATTAATATTCCGATAATGTCGTATGAGATCATATGAGGAAAGGATTTTGGTAGGCTCGGTTATTTGAAGATGACTTAATGGTGGATTTATACTGCAGAGATGTGTCTGAAAGGAATGAATACAGTAAATAAATAAATAAAAATTTTAAACAAAGAGAGGGGCACTTGGGTGGCTCAGTCAGTTAAGTATATGTCTTTGGCTCAGATCATGATCCCAGGATTATGGGATGGAGCCCTGCATCAGGTTTCCTGCTCCTGGGAAGCCTGCTTCTCCCTCTACTTCCTGTTTGTGGTAGCTCTCAGTCTCTCTCTCTCAAATAAAACAAACCTTAAATAAAAGGAATTGATAAGATATTCAAAAGAAGTAAAAAATAAGCATATTCTTGCATATATATACACACATTAACAGCATGAATACTCAGTGATATATCATTTTGGTGGATTAGAGTGAATTCTGTGAAATTAACTATTAAATTCTGCCCAAATACATAATAAAACTCAACTGAGAATTACTTATTATGAGAAATATAATTTCTTCCTTTTGTTTTTAGCTAATTAGAAAAATAAAGAATGAGAAACTTTTTGCAATGGAAAATTTATTTTACATAAACTGAAGCTATTCCTTTGATAGACTCTAATAATTTTATTGTCTGCTATTTCTAAAGTCAGCAATAGAAGCATTAATATAAGCTGTGTTGTTCCAGATTCCTTATTACTAGAGTAAAATTGTTAAGTTGATAACTCAAATAGACAATTTTCCTGATCTTATTTTAGTAATCTTAGTTTCCTGAAACAACAAAAAAAATCATCTCAAAGTATCACTAATTTCAACTTGTGTAGGGAAAGAATAAAGCAGTGCATTTCTATGAGTGTGTATGCTTTAGTTTAACTATAAATTTGCTCAATGAATATTATTGACTTGATAAATATCTCTTGTGTTAACCCAATATTAACAAACAGTAAAATGTCTTTAATAAAAGAGCCCAGAAAATAATTATGTGAGAAGGAGGCAGAGGCCCTAAAATTTTTGCTAAAGAAAAATAAATCATTCAGTTTGGTGAGGAATTCTATTTCTTTGAATAATGTACTATTTTGAACAAGCTGATGTTTTCTTTTTTTTTTTTTTAAGATTTTATTTATTTATTTGACAGAGAGATCACAAGTAAGCAGAGAGGCAGGCAGAGAGAGAGGAGGAAGCAGGCTCCCTGAGGAGCATAGAGCCCTATGAGGCCTTGATCCCAAGACCTGAGATCATGACCTGAGCTGAAGGCAGAGGCTTTTTATTTTTTTTTAAACATTTTATTTATTTGACAGAGAGAAACACAGCCAGAGAGGGAACACAAGCAGGGGGAGTAGGAGAGGGAGAAGCAGGCTTCCTGCCGAGCAGGGAGCCCGATGTGGGACTCGATCCAGGGTCTCCGGGATCATGACCTGAGCCGAAGGCAGTCGCTTAACCAACTGAGCCACCCAGGCGCCCAAGCTGATGTTTTCTTAATGAAATTTTTCAGTGCAAAATTATGTGAAAGAAAGACACTGAGCCAACAACAACAACAACAAAATAAGAGAATAAAAGCAATATTTGTTAAGAAATTATTTCTATAATATGTATTGTTTTTATCAAAGCTTATAGGGAGAGTCTTTCATCCACTGCTTGGATAAAATTGAACGTTGAACATTTGTTAGGTGAAGAATGCAGTAAGTATTAATTCCAGAATTAAGTCAAATGATTTGAGGGGACTTATTTTTTTTTAAATGAAGCTATAAAATGAAACAACTGATAAAGAGTGATTGAGCATATATGATTGGATTTTAGGTGAACAAAAATTAAATTAGATTAAAATTATTTTTAAAAGGACAGTTACTGTTATTTCAAATTAATGTTTATATTACACAAATTGAAGGAAGTTTAATTCAATATAAATTCTGTTTAAAGATTTTAAATGACTAGTAATATTTGACTAATGTGCTCAACTAATAAATTACATAAGTGAAACAGAGGCATATGTATGAGAAGAAAAATTTATGGGAATTTAAAATAACTAGGTTTATGGGCCATCTGGGTGACTCAGTCGTTAAGCATCTGTCTTTGGCTCAGGTTGTGAAGCCAGAGTCCCGGGATCAAGCCCCACATCGGGCTCCCTGTTTAGTGGGAAGCCTGCTTTTCCCTCTCTCACTCCTCCTGCTTGTGTTCCCTTTCTAGCAGTGTTTCTCTGTCAAATAAATAAATTAAATCTTTAAAAAAATAAAATAAATAAGTAAAATAACTATGTTTTTGTCTTATGAACTTAAAAACTGCCAGTAAATATTCAGAAAATCAATTAACAAATTAGCAAAAATTTATATGCTTTTGTTAGTTCATAAATAATCAAGTGCTAGTTACCAACTCACGGTCTACATAATAAATATGCATCCAAGACTTGTACATTTATACAAAATAAGAATATGGTCACTGTAATTTTTTATTTGTCTCTGATATCTGTTGGTGGTTTTCCTGAACAACAGTTTCTAACAACTCTTCCTGAAGATTAAGTAATCTCATTATTGATACCCAAAAATTCTAACTGGATAGATAGATAGGTAGATAGATATATAGATAGATAGATATATAGATATAGATATAGATATATAGAGAGGATTTTGGAGTAAAAAATAATTTTCAGTAGACTAGAAATACTTGTATGCATAAATAATAGGAAGTATTTTCTTCTTTTACAAATTATTTGAAAAACATTTACAATTAGGAAACAATATTTCCTTATTTATGCTAAAAACAAACAAAAATGTAATGAAGAGTTTGTTTTACTAAGTTTTTTAACCAATGTGGACATTAAGAGACAAATTGTATCTTAGGTGTGTTTACTGCACATATCTGGATAATTAGACTATATGATATACAAATGTCAAACATTTAGATTTTTATAAATAAAGGTTTTCTCTGTTCTTGCAGTACAATTTCATAGAGAAATGAGTGTTCTTTTGAAATTAAAGGTCCCTGCAGAAATGTTTAATAAAACTGCCAAAAACCATCTATGAATCTATGAAGAGTGAAGAGCTATTATACTTGACTTCTGCGTTGTTTGAGAGAACAAATTTTATATATACATACACACACACAAATGTTTATGTTTCATTTGTCTACTGAACAGCTGGCTACTGAACTGCACAATCTTTGAGTTATTTTAATTGCAATTATTTCATAAAGTTCAGGAGATAATAGTTTTTATTGTAATAAAATGCTACATAAAGTGATAACTGAAAAAGTACAATGTGTGCATGACCAATGGAAACTTAGGAAGTAACTATTTTAAGTATCTTAGTGAAAAGGAGAATGACATTATGATAGTAATAAAATTGAATCTGTAATAAAAAAATGTCAAACAGAAGTCCAAGACCAGATGGTTTAACAAGTGAATTCTATCATATATTCAACGGAGTTATTATTCTCAAACTATTCCAGAAAACAGAAGGAGAAGAAAAACTTCCATATTTATTCTATGAGACCAACATTACCCTGATACCAAAACCAGATAAAAATACTCCAGAAAAGAATACTAGAGGCCAATATTTCTCACAAGCACATATGCAGAAATCCTCAAAAAAAAAAAAAAAAATTAGCAAACTGAATCCAACAACATCTAAAAAAAAAAAAATCACCACAATCAAGTAGGACTTATTTCTGTGATTCATATGTGGTTCAATGTTCACAATTCTGTCAACATGAAACATCACCTCAACAAAAGAAAGGATAAAAACTCACTTCACTAGGTGTAGATCATTTCACTAAATGTAGAAAAAGCACTTGGAGGGGGCGCCTGGGTGGCTCAGTTGGTTAAGCGACTGCCTTTGGCTCAGGTCATGATCCCGGAGATCCAGGATCGAGTCCCACAGCTGGCTCTCTGCTCAGCGGGAAGCCTGCTTCTCCCTCTCTCACTCCCCCTGCTTGTGTTCCCTCTCTGGCTGTGTTTCTCTCTGTCAAATAAATAAATAGAATCTTTAAAAAACAAACAAACAAAGAAAACCTCTGCTTGTTAGGTTGTTTATGTATACTATCCATATGAAGACATACGTAGTTAAGATAATAAAGAAAACAGCCTTCATGTAACTCCTCTTAGGGTCATATGAGTAAATTTATTCAATTCCCTACCTGATGTCTAAACCAAACCAAGACAGAATCTGAAAATCATTACCCCCTTAATATGAGAAATAAGCATATAGAAGAATTATTACTTCAGCTCATTAAAAAAAAATAATGAAAATCCATGTCTTTTAAATTGGCTGCATTAATCCCTGTACAATGTCCTCATCTTGAAATTATAGCTCTTTTTCAACATATGCATTTAGGAATTAGTAATTTGGAAAGCTAGTAAAAAAAAAATTTAAAGGTTCTGTTTATTTTTTTGAGAGAGAGAAACACAGCTAGAGAGGGAACACAAGCAGGGGGAGTGAGAGAGGGAGAAGCAGGCTTCCCGCTGAGCAGGGAGCCCGATGTGGGACTCAATCCGGGGTCTCTGGGATCATGACCTGAGCCGAAGGCAATCGCTCAACCAACTGAGCCACCCAGGTGCCCCAAGAAGCAGAGTTTTAAGAAGTGTTATAAAATAATGAAGAATTCAATTGTTTTGGAAAAATATAAATAAAAGGATTTGAAATTCATAATCGTAGTTCTTGTAGTGCTATATAATCTACAAAGTAACGACCAGACACATGATCTCCTTTTTTAATCCAACACTTAAAAGAAGTATCATTCCTGTTTTACACCTGGAGACAGGAGAGGTTAACTCACTGAAGCTCCCACATAGATGAAATAGAAATTCACCAAGATTAAACGCTGTGTTTTTTTTGCTACTTTTAGTTGTCCTGAACAACTAAACCTGAAATTCTCACTACATGTTGAGATGAAAATCATGGGAATGGAATGTTAGACTTCTTGTATTTACTTATTTATGTTCTGATGACTCAAACAACTTATTATATCCTTATCACTTTGTTATTGGATTTGGTATTACTTATTATTTATTGTGTGTATGACATCATATTACAGATCACTTACTTGTTTTTATTTATGCATGAATATTTTATATCTAGTCTGTTTAATTACATAAGTAAGGAAATTTCGAATTAATAAAAAATATTCCAATCTAAACATCCAGAAAATAAATTAGCTTGAAAGATTTTAACTAGACATAATAAACTTCTATATTACAAAGGTATTGCATTGCCAAATAGGATATCAAAATTTGTATCCGGACTTCTTTGTAGTTTATTTGTTTTTCTAGTTTGAACTACAAAGAAAAAGGTAAGATAATTGGGGTGTGAATTTATTTTTTACTATGTAGACAATAGATAAAGTTATGATTAAAAAAGAATAGACACTCAAATATAATTCTCTTTTTCTAGACACCAAAAGCATGCTTCCATCTGGATTTCAGATTTTAAAATGAACCATACCAAAAAAGATACTACAGTTTTCCAAAAAAACTAATATCTCTATGTTCAGGAATTAGATATTGATAATGAGTAATATGATAATAACAGAAGAAAAGATTACCAGAAAGTTTAGATTTTCAACTTATGATAGAATAATTATTCTCTAAAATAACTTAGCTTAATAAACGGTATGAGTAAGTGTACATACGCTATTACATATAGCCCAGGCATATATTGTCACATGTGTATACACTACATGTACACATGAAGTTATTTTCGCTTTATCGAATTTGCTATGCAAATACAAATTATATACCCATACATGTATTTTCAAGAATATAATAAATATAATCACATATCCATGTTTTTGTGTGTGTATTCCCCTTCTTTTCCATGTTAATAATCTTTTTCCTCTGCATATGTACTTCTAAAATCCTCCATACGTATGGTACATTTATAAATAAATACTAACAGATATACATATATATGTTACAATTGGGAACATCAGCATTTTTTATTTTTCTTAAAAAATGAGAACTAGGGGGGCGCCTGGGTGGCTCAGTTGGTTGGGCGACTGCCTTCGGCTCGGGTCATGATCCTGGAGACCCGGGATCGAGTCCCACATCGGGCTCCCTGCTCGGTGGGAAGCCTGCTTCTCCCTTACTCACTCCCCCTGCTTGTGTTCCCTCTCTGGCTGTGTTTCTCTCTGTCAAAATAAATAAAATCTTTAAAAAAAAAAAAAAATGCTTTAAAAAAAAAAAAAAAAAAAAAAAAAATGAGAACTAGGTATCCCTTCTCTGTGTTTGGATTATTCATTGATCCTTATCTGTGGTGGTGAGCTGGTGGCTCTGCCTCCGTGCTAGATCTATCAGAGAAGTCACATGGAGGAACACTGAGGAGCATTCTTTATTTCAGCATGTTTCCTCTCTGAACTTCTGTCCTTTTATATCCATAGTAAAGGGTCCAAGGTTTAGAATTGTTGAGTCTTGATTGAAAGGCATATATGTGTCTCCGTGCGTCTGTGTACATTATTTACATTCTAAAATTTAACAGAGGTTTCCAAAATTGCTTTTGAATTACTATGACACACATTTCTAGTAACTTTGAATGAGAGTACAGTAGACACTCTATTTCAGAAAATAATGCATGTTATAGTTTTTGTTTATTTCTTCCAGTCTACTGTGGTATAAAATAATATCTCTTTATTATTATAATTTCCATTTTCTAGGCTACTAGTGAACTTGAACATCCTTTCATACATATTTGGCACTTTAGGTTTGTTGCTCTGTAAACTGTTTTTTCATAACCTTTGGTCATTTTGTACTTTTTTCTTTTCAACTTATAAGTCCTTTTTATACAATATAAATATAATCCTTTGTCTGGTACCTTAGGTGAAAATATGTTCTAGATATGTCACTTTCCTATTGACTTTATTGTTGGCATTTTTCATAATGCAAATCATTTAATTTTCTATACAATAAAAAGTCTATTTTTGGTAGCATCTGGAGTTCCTTTATTGCAAATATAGAATCTAGATTTTCTTGAAAATTTATTAATTTTTACAAGCATTTAATTTGCCTGTATATATGAATGAATGTGCATATGTGTATATGTGCGTGAATTACCTTAAATACATATATGTATTAATTTTAAAGGGATCACCGTTTCTTTATGTTCCCAGTATTTTTAACAAAGAACCTTGAGAGAAGGGAATAGATTACATTTACTCCTATCTTGTTTTGTGACCTTCACTTAAATATATATAGCACTCCTTACATAGACAAGATTTTTATTCTGAATTGAATTGAATTATGCAGGCATTTAGAATTATTGAAGCTGAATTTGTCTTTAAAGGCTTTAAAGCCGCCTCCCCTTTTTTAATTGTCAGAGTGACATGGGAGAAAAACTGAGTGGCCTAAGCTATTACCTTAAATTATAATTTCCAGTTAAAGACAAAAGGTTATGTTGGCTTAGCAGGAAGGAAGGTGTTTTTGGAAGAGGATCAGGCAAAACACAGTGAACAAGGGTATTGTTTTGCAGAATTAAGTTAGCTGTCTTCTCCAATGATAAGAGTGTATAGAGAATTAATCATCTGCCTCTCCCTGATACAGACACCTGAGACATCCTTACAAATGGTGATTTCTCTTATAAATGTAAATGTCTCTGTGGAAAGGTAACTTCTACGTTCAGAGATTTTTTTCTGTCTGCTGCTTCTTAGAAATAATCAGCTAGGGACACCAGGGTGGGTCAGTGGGTTAAGCATGTGATTTCAACTCAGCCACAGTCCCAGGATGCTAGGATCCAGTCCCAAGTTGGGCTCCCTGCTCAGTGGGGAACCTGCTTCTCCCTCTTCCTCTCCCTGCAGATCCCCTTGCTTGTACTCTCTCTCTCTATGTCAAATAAGTAAAATCTTAAAAAAAAAAAAAAAAAAAAAAAAAAAAAAAAAAAAAAAAAAAAAAAAAAAAAAAAAAAAAAAAAAAAAAAAAAAAAAAAAAAAAAAAAAAAAAAAAAAAAAGAATAAGAAGAAAAGAAAGAAAGAAAGAAAGAAAGGAAAAGGAAAAAGAATTAGCTTACCATAATCCTTATACCAAAGAGACATATTAAGGTGATGTATTGTGCTCCTCTCCCTAGGGAGGATGGTAGGTATTTTTGAATTGGCCATGATTCTGTACTAGCTACAACTGGAGTGTCCTCTCTAGAGTATATTTAATCATAGCACATTGTTTGTAGCAGAGTTGCTCAGTGCATTCTGTCTGAGGTAGGGCTCCAAAACTCGATAAATCCTATTATAGAACCTTCCTAGTCCAGGTGATAATAATACAAAGATGATGTGCAGCACCCCTCCGTCAATGCCAGCGTCACTCCATCTACCCAAACCTTCTCTCAGGATACCATTTGGGGTACTCCTCTTGGTCCAAAATCTCTTACTCTATCTTCTAAAAGTAAGATTTATTTGCCAGTGTGAGCCATACATTTAAAACACAGTGGTGATCACATGGTCCCTGAGATTCATTGTCACATTTCTGATCCTGGATGGTTTCCCTTAAGCAGGAAGTAAATTATGGTATTTGAAAGCATGTTCTTTGAAGACTTTCGCCTCCGGCAGTTCTTAATTCTACAGTTTTAAGAACGGTGCTTTATCTCTTTATCTCCAAACATGTTTCCTCCTTTTTAAAATAGATAAAACAGTCTGCTCCGGAAGGATTTTGTTCTGAATAAATGAAACAATCTACATAAAACCCTTAATATAAAACTTGGAATAAACTTTTAAAAAATTTTACTGCTTTTATAATTATGGAAATTATGATCATAATATTATTGAGTTATCATCTTCTAGGAATATTTCAATCCATCATTTCCTCTCTAAATTTTACTTATTCATCAAGGCATAGCTTAAATTTAACATTCTCTACAAAGTTTCTTCCAAAGTTTTAGGATGATTAACCTCCCTATGTTCTGGAACAAAAAAAGTATCCTTTATAATCCTCTTTTTTTTTTTTTTCCTTCTTTTCTTTTTTGCAGTTTGTCATGTCTTGTACATGTATATGAATGGCAGTCCCATAAATGAATATCAAGTGAAGTTTCTATCAACTATTTGGAATTATGTTAAGATACAACCAAGCTCCACTCTGCTCTATTTTTTGGAGTCCCTCTTTTAACTAAAAAAAAAAAAAAAAAAAATTGAATTGATTTCTATTACTTTAAATTTTTACGTGAAAACAATAAATTATTAGTGCGTTTGTTCATACAGATTTGAGATGGTTGAGGGTGATCACAGTTAGGGGCCTGCACTCGTCTCCTTGCACAGAGCTACTTTACTGCTGCTCACGAATCTGCACTTCTGAAAGTGAAATGTATTACAAAGGAAGGAAGGAGGGATGGATGCATGTGTTATATCTCCTTTTTCTCCCCATTCCAGAATGGATTATTGGATGATCTGAGTTGTATTACATAAAATACACGAGGCCATGTGATCCTTAACAACTATTAAATCAGTAAAAATCCTATAATTATAAGAAGCCTTAAGGAACCAGATGTTAATAATTTGGATTTCTGAAAACTGGGAGATGATTTTGGGGACAGGCAGATACACAAGGTGGCTTTATGTATCTTCTGTTCTACTTCCCCTGTGAGCTTTTTTCCATGTAATGCCATCACTAGTAGACATAACTGCTGATGCTACCTTAACATCTCAGTTTCTTACCTTTATCATGAAGAATAGAGGAGGAACTTTCTGAAAATCTGAATGATGTCTAATGGTGAATAATTAGGCGTGCCAATTAAACCGCACTGCCTATAAATCTTATTTATAATCAACAACAAGATTCATAAATCTTACACTAATATACTAAATAGTGTATATAAATATGTTGCATGTGGTACAACTTAGTATGTTCTGAAGATATTGGTTTTATCTAATTTTTCTAGGAAATTAATTTTGATAAGGACATACACACATTACACTCAAACATCTAGGGAAATTGTACAAATACAAGGATAACTTAAAAATCTTGCTTTAAGGAAAAAAGAGGAAAAGAGAAAGTTATTTTACGTCCCTTAATGAAAAGTAGCCAAAGCTACTTCAGTTCTTACTCAAAGCCGTAAGTCCCCACATATTTGAGGCCAACAGAATAAACTAAATCACTTAATTGATATGTATTTATCCCTTATTTAATATTCTGTTTATGGCCTTGATTGCCTTTGCTGGTAGAATTATACTGAGCCTTCTCTTAAAGAATGCAGGAATTGTAAGGAAAAATAGCAGTCATATTCAAATAAAAATATGCTCTAACTGAGGCAGAAAAAATCCTGGGCCCCAGTCCTGTCCTATCCGCTGCAACCCACTGCTCCTGCTGAGACAGAAAAAGACAAAATGACCATCTTGTTTGGTTAAAAGAAAAAAAAAAAAAAAAAACAAGTTCCCCAGGATGGTTTAGCACTCTCCTCTGACGCTGCCCTATAGATCAGACCTCCACGTAAAGAGGGCCAATCCGCCATGAGAGACCCCAAAAACGTCCCGTTACCATCCCCCCTAACCCTGCGGGGTGCAATCCCACCGATCCCGCTGGAGAAAATAAAGCTGTGTTCTCCCAGGTTCCCGTGTGCTGCCTGTTTCCTCCATTGCCTCTGATTTTCCACAACAAAACTACAGTCTCCAATTTTAAAATAGCATAACTCTTGTTTAGATGATATCTATTTCTCCAATAATGGGCAATAAAAAAAACAGTGGTTATTCCAAATTTCACATATGGAGATATTATTTAATTATTCCTGCTTATTTTCATAAGTATGTTAGAATTTGTAGGTTAAATAATTTATACATAAAATATATTTGGACATTATTCAACTTTTTAAATAGCTTGTTTTACATTTAAATATCTTCTTATTTTATTGAAATTGATTGTGTCATTTTAAGATAAATCCATCCATAGTATGTAATCTGTAAACCGAAGTACTTATGAGAAACATGGAGATAGATAAGTGTGCCCACGGTTGAATGGATGATTTTGTGAGTTGCCATATTTAGGGGGCAATGGTAAGAATTCACTGGGCACTGGAGCAGAGGAAATTCAAAAACAAAAGGAGAAATAAAAGAAGACAGCACTTGGCCTACTTTATAGTGATCTGACTTAAAGATGATGGATTCCATTTAATGCCAGATAGTTTGGGGAAACCTACGTTTATGTTTACAAATTTAGAAATTCTTAAACAATATTTTCCTATAGCTATAGAAACCTTCTCTATTATTTTTTTTAAATTTCATAAACTGCTTCATAAACTAAGAAATCATTTTAGTGTGCATAGAGTGTAGCATATTGCTCAAGAACAATTTCTATAGTAAAATGTGTTGTATAACAAAAATTCCACCGAATAAATTTTAAAGATCTAACTGGTTTTATTAAATGATTCGTGAATTGGGAAACACCCACCCAGCACACGGAGGGGTTCTCTGAGAGGTTGTACAAAATGAAATTTTTTTTATAGGAGAGTGGGGCAAAAATGTTCTTAGGGAAAGAATGGGATTGTTCCAGTCAAGGCTTGGGGGTGGGAGGCTGGAGGGTTGAAGGGGGGAGGCAAAGGTTCTTATCATGTAGATTACCTCATCTTCCTTTGGGGGATGGAGAGGGTCCTTGTGACATTTGTCAAAGATTAAAAGATTCCTGATTGATCTCTTAAGACTACATTTTTGGGGAAGATTGAAACTGCAATTAGATTAGGTATTAAGTAAGCCCCAGTTTGGGATTTTGGTCTAAGTGACACTATTTTGGGTCTTTGGATTTTTTTTTTTTTTTAAGATTTTATTTATTTGACAGAGAGAAACACAGCCAGAGAGGGAACACAAGCAGGGGGAGTGAGAGAGGGAGAAGCAGGCTTCCCCGCTGAGCAGGGAGCCCCATGTGGGACTCCATCCCGGGTCTCCAGGATCATGACCTGAGCCAAAGGCAGTCGCCCAACCCACTGAGCTACCCAGGTGCCCCTGGATTTCATTTTAACAAATAAAATTTGCCCTTGTTGATTTTCCTGGAAAATGAATATTAATTTATTTTCTTTGCAAATGTTTAATTTTAATATGGCATTATAGGTGATATTGTTTGAAAATCTATCATCAGTTAACTTGATGTTTCTACAAAGCCTTACTTGTGGTGAAAACTTAGAAAACTTTTATTGCAAAGATTATTAATGTAAACTACTAAAACAGACAAAAGAAGCAAAATCCCCTGAATGAATGGATTTACTGACCTTAACTGAATTAAGATGATCACTTAAAACTCTGAGTATTCTCACTGAATTAAAATGATGCACTGATTTTGCATTTCCAAAGGAATTAAAAACAAATTAAAATTTTTATTTGAGGAGTACTGGAATAGCAGTATATACACATAGAGAAAATCACTCAGTAACTTGGAGTGAGAGTACCGTTGGAGAAAAAACTGTTTTTCTTTCATGCAACTCTATGAAATTGGGGGAAAATGGTGCATATTATAGAACAGAGTCCAAATAGGACTTTCACTGAATTATTTATTTGAATAGGTGTTTAGCAAGGAGGAGCATAGATTTGTCATTGTTATCATTGCTTTTGCTATGGATAATAATACTGAAAGTTTATTTTGGACCATGGCCCTATTATTTGGCATTTTAATTACTTGGCTTAGTGTATAAGGCCAATAGGACTAAGAAGGATAACATGTCAGAAAATTGGAATGACTGAAGCTCTAGGCCAAAAGATCAGAGGTGTTGAAGTTTGTAGAAAGAAGCTTCAGTGTTGCCTGCAGGGCATAGTCGGTTAAGCATCTGCCTTTGGCTCAGGTGATCCTGGGATCCTAGGATGGAGACTAGTGTCTTGGCTCCCTGCTCAGCAGGAAATCTGCTTCTCCCTCTGCCTCCTCTACTCCCCCTGCCTGTCTCTCTCTCTGACAAATACACAGATAAAATCTTTAAAAAGGGGAGGGGGAGAAAGAAGGTTGAAATATTTGGTTCCTTGCTTGAAGGGCTCTCCCTTTTGAATGTTAAAAATGCCTGGTTGACTTTGTGTTGTAATTTTTAGAAATTCAGGTGGAATTGTTATCTTGCTTCATCCCCACCCAATTGGATCTGAATTCAAATATTTATAACTTTCAAAACAAATCATCCATTAGTAGGACAAGGTACTTTTTGCTTTTTCCCTCTATAATACAGTTTATTGCCTTACTACCTTTATTACCTTGAATAAAGTGAGCTTAAAAATAATAGTAAAATATAGGGCGCCTGGGTGGCTCAGTTGGTTGAGCAACTGCCTTCGGCTCAGATCATGATCCCGAAGACCGGGGATCGAGCCCCACATTGGGCTCCCTGCTCGGGGGGAAGCCTGGTTCTCCCTCTCTCACTCCCCCTGCTTGTGTTCCCTCTCTGGCTGTGTTTCTCTCTGTCAAATAAATAAAATCTTTAAAAAAAAACAATAATAATAGTAAAATCTCATTTGTTCCGTAAATAGCTGTTATCTACTACATACTAAGGCTCTAAGTTTGACATTAAGTGATAGAAAGAGGAATACAAGTCTACTATTGAATACTGTACATTACTGAATTTGAATTTTAGTGTTGGAAACAAATGCATAAAGAGATCATCACAAAGTAGCATAACGCATTTCATGGTATAAAATGTGATGCACAAGAGAATAGACAAGTAGGCGAAGTATGGAAATAAGTCCAAAGAAGAGATGATGTTTATAATACTTTGCCAGACAAATGTGATGGGACAGGCATTTCAACAGAGGAACAGAGTAACATAAGCAACTGCAAGTAAGAACAAAAACAAGATCCACAGTGTTTTTAGGGAACTGAAGTTAATTGTGTATGGAACGTCTGGGACAAGGGACAAAAGGCAGATTGAAAAGGGTTTTGTTTTTAATACTTAGGAACAACTGAACTTCATCCTGTAAGTAAAGGTCAATATAGAAGGCTTATAGGGCCTGGGAGTTATTGGGACATATCTGAATCCTAGAATATCTCATTTGGTATCATTATGAAGAATGGAGAGGACGTGACACTAATAAGAAGCCAATAATCAAGGATCAAAATAAGTCTTTGATATGATTGAGACCTGAAGTAAGGCACTGGGTATTGAAAATAGAATTCTCTTTGATAAGATTATTCATAAATAAGCCAAATTTCCAACTCATTCTAACAATACAACACATAGCTACTTTTAAGATAAAGCAGAAGCAAATGAGGAAAATATTCTTAGAACTAGGCAGAATATGAAATAGAAAACATCATCTTCTAATTTTCATTTTGCGCCTCAATGTAAAATTCATTCTTTCTAAACACATACTTTGGTTTCTAAGTTACAACCCAGGTGCATTTCAAAAATATAACAAACACTGATCTTTTTCTCATTATGAAACTAGAGAATGAAATTTAATTAAACTTCTTCATTCAGTAGAAGCTTTGTCATTTTAATTGATATTTAGCCAAAGCAATATTGATCTGATAAAAGCAAATCTTTTTCACCCCAACAATTAAAACATTTGAATAAGCTCCATCTTCTTTTTGATGAAAGGACATAAAACCACTATCAGCTGCCCATAAAATCAATGGAAAACATTAATAAAAGAATTAGCATCCATTGTGTTGGATCTCATTTGTTTAACTTTCTAATGTGTCTGAATTCAGCTATGAGCTCCAGACTCTCATTTTCTCTCACATTTTCCACTCTCTCTCTCCCTTCTCTCTCTCTCTCACAAACACAAACACCACTCCAGGGGGTTTATATTTCACAGAAGCCTCAAGTCTTATTTTCCTTAAGATAATATAAAATATACTTTCCTTAAGATAAAATAAATCCTTATTTAAGTCTTAAGGATTTATATTTGCATTTTTGCAAAAACTCTTTAAGAAGTATATATCTGTACAACTGAAAGGCCACATGCTCCCACTCTGCTCCTACCCAGAGCAAGTATTTATCCGTAATTGTTTTTATTATAAATTTTAGCATTTTTTAAAATATCTAAAACATACCTCCCACAGGTAGGTATAGTTTCCCTAGTCAAAATCTCTCTAATCTAAAGGTTGGACTCAGACTCAAAGGGCCCATTCCTACATGGGAGCAAGTTGAACTAAGAACATGGGTGTATATACAACTGCAGTAATTCTCATTTAGCTAAGCTGTCTGGGAAATCCCAAGTTTAAATCTTTTCTCTACTATTTTCTCACTGTCTCAAGGCAAGTTCTTTAATCCCTCCGACTTTTAATTTCCTCAGCTGATAGTTATTTTGAGGTTAAAAGACATAATGCACGGGCGCCTGGGTGGCTCAGTTGGTTGGGCGACTGCCTTTGGCTCAGGTCATAATCCTGGAGACCTGGGATTAAGTCCCACATCAGGCTTCCTGCTCGGCGGGAAGCTGCTTCTCCCTCTCTCACTCCCCCTGCTTGTGTTCCCTCTCTGGCTGTGTTTCTCTCTGTCAAATAAATAAAATCTTAAAAAAAAAAAAAAGACATAATGCATATAAAATATTTTGAATAGTGCAACAAACTCAGAATAAAGGGCAGCATTTGAGTTTAAAAAGGTGTTGAGAAGCTGATATCAGAGACTAAAAAGTAGAGCCAAGCAAGTTGGATGATCCAGAAAAGCCAGAAATAAGCAAATCAAACATACCAATATATTTCAATTTTCAAGGATCACAGTCATTCTAATGAGACTATTTTCAAGATAACTGAAAATTATTAAATAGGTCACTGAAAAAATACTGAAAGAGTATCATCATGATTCCCTCCATTATTTGCCTTGAAAACAGTGCCTCTTGCTGGGAGTTTATTTCTTGCATTTTATGTAAAGGAGAGAGAAGTCATAGTCTCTTTAATGTAGAAACCAAATTACCGTGTCTTATAGTATGGATAATCAATGGGGAATAATTGGATGAATGCATATCAAATATATTTGTGAACAAAGATGGTTATATCTACCCAGTTTTCCTTAGAGGGGGTATAAAATACGTGGCTAAAGAATAAAGGCTTTGAGTGTAGTCAGCCAACCCCTTCTACAGCATTGTTCCTATGCTTACACAGGTCATGACGTTTACTTACACCTGCATTTAACCTGGGTAGAATTTAAGAGAAAAAGCTACTAATCTCCAATGACCCTACAATCCGAGTGAAGTCTTGCTCCACAAAATCAATCTCTTGATGTAAGCATTTGGCCAGTTTATGTTGAGGAGCTGATTCACAGCAATTACAGGCTTGTATTTCCTGGCAGAGAGACAAGCAAGGATAGATTTCCTCTGTTTTATGTTCGTGTTAATTTAACCTGTCAAAGTTAATCATCCTGTAGAAGTGCCAAAGCCCTGGGATGTTGAGCACCAGGGAGATGCCTGGTGGTGTAGTTTTATTTCTGTATTTGCTGGAGACTTACTGAATGTCCTTTGTTAAACCCATTTGTCTCCCTCATTTTTTATTTTTAATAGAACAACTAATAATCAGCTACTACATGCTGTTTATGCTGTATTTTATTACTTTAAATAATAATTTAATGATATAAACCTGAAATATTGTTTCCTTTGCTATTTTTGTGAGAAAAAGAAAGGGAAATTATTAACACAAAAGTTACTTGAAATATAGTGTACTTGAAAGAGCTGACCTGCTTGTTCCTTCCCATAGAACACTGAACTGCTTCTAGAACAGTTTTTCTTCTAAGCATAGATGTGTGCAGATGAGAAAGGATCTTGCCTTGTGTGTTTCGCAGAGAAGGCATTTCTGAAACCCTTGTTACCTTTCTGATGGTAAGAATAAGGGTATTCTTGAATGTGAAGAAATATCTTCATTTTAACAAAAGTATAGATGTTACTTACATAGACATAATTCCTTTTGATACTAAAACCTTCTAGTCTAAGAGTATATACTCTTTGAAATATATATAATTGTACATATATCATAAAACTAATAAATTATAAGACAATTCCTATGGGAAGATTATTTTTCATAAACATGTGTCTGAGAGCAAAAAAATCATGCAAGAATTAAACATAAAATGAACAAACTAATTCTCATAAAAGCCTCCATTTTCTATAAAAGATAATATAGATTGCCTGAATTGGGCAGTTACTGTCTTTCTTCTGAAATATCAAGCTCTTTTCTGGCCAGAAATGCCAAAAAAAAAAAAAAAAGAAAAAGAGAAAAAAAAAGATAGACTTGATAAATAAAAGCTTGGGTGTTGTAGTTAAGCAATACATACCACTGTTTAAGGTTGGTCTGTGTCTCTCTCAATCTATTTATTTGTCATTCCTTTACTTCAGCCCTCATACTAATTCACCCCTTCACTAACAGGTGTCCAAATGACTGACCCTATATTTTATATTATGCTTTGAAATGTGTTTGTCTAGCAAAGCATATATATAACTAGTTTTTTGTAATTCTTTTAAATTAAAAAAAGTAATTGAAGTACAGTTGAAATACAGTATTATATTAGTTTCAGGTGTACAAATAGTGATTCAACAATTATATATTTTACACAATGTTCACCATAAGTTCACAAGAAGTACCCTCTGGCAGCATACAAAGCTATTACAACTCTATTGAATGTATTTCGTATGTTGTACTTTCCATCACTATGATTTATTTGTTTTATTTTTTAAGGGTTTATTTATTTATTTGAAAGAGAGAGAGAGAGAGAGAAAGAGAGAGAGAGAGAGAGAGGGTAGGTAGAGTGGCAGAGGGAGAGGGAGAGGGAGAGGGAGAGTCCCCAGCCCGAAGGCGACTGCACTCAGCATGGAGCATGATGCAGGACTCAATCCCAGGATCCTGAGATCATGTGCTGAACTAACATTAAGAGTTGGGCATCTAGCCAACTGAGCCACTTAGGCACCACTATGACTTATTTATTTTATTTATTTTAATTCTTTAAAATATTTTTACTTCCTCTCTGGCCACCACCAGTTTGTTCTCTGTTTCTGTTTGTTGTTTGCTCATCGGTTTTCTTTTTTTAGATTCCACATAGTAGAGAAATCATATGATCTTTCTCTGTCTGACTTATTTCACTTAGCATAATACTCTCTAGGTCCCTCCATGTTGCCCTGAATGGCAAGATTTCCTTCTTTTTATAGATGAAAACTATTCCATTGTGTATATATACCACATCTTTACTCATTCATATATCCATGAATACTTAAGTTAGTTTCATATCTTGACTATTGTTGATAATAATGCTGAGTGTGGGGGTGCACATAGCTTTCAAATTATTGTTTTCATTTTACCCAGAAGTGGAATTACGGGTTGTATACTATTTCTGTTTTTAATTTTGGGGGCGCTTCCATACTGGTTTTCTTAGTGACTGCATCGTTGATATTCCTGCCAACAATGCAGGAGTGCTCCTTTCTTCTATGTAAGTAGTATTGATAACACATCAGGGTGGCATTTTAAACATTTTGCCAATATGAGGATGTTCTTAAAACAATTATTCTAAATTAATCTACAGAGTCGTTCTATATAAGCACAAATCTCCTTCCTATTTTTCTATTCTGAAAAAATTGAATCAAATAATTTTTTTGAGCACCTTTTTAGTACACGGATTACCAATGGGAACCTGCTTCTGAGCCCATCGGGAACCAGTGTCCTTGATCTATGGCTTCTCCTTCCCTCTATCAGGGTCAGTACTCTAACTATGTCAGTCAGTCTTTTCTCCTGATTGTAAATATAAGTCCACAGAAGACCTCTCCTTACATCTACCAAGATTCATCTTTTGTAACATAAGTTTCTTTTTTTCTTTGTTTTATTAATAGGATTTTATGAATTAAGGTAGAAATACAATAAGAATTTAGGAGCAGATGGGGCGCCTGGGTGGCTCAGTTGGTTAAGCGACTGCCTTCGGCTCAGGTCATGATCCTGGAGACCTGGGATCGAGTCCCACATCGGGCTCCCTGCTCGGCGGGAAGCCTGCTTCTCCCTCTCTCACTCCCCCTGCTTGTGTTCCCTCTCTAGCTGTGTTTCTGTCAAATAAATAAATAAAATCTTAAAAAAAAAAAAGAATTTAGGGTCACAGGGTCTCTCTCAGCATTCCTGACAATATGAATATGAGCTGTCTTTCATATATTTAAGAAGAAATAATACTAAACCTAAACCCAATCTGAAAGCTGGTATCAATACAGCTATTTCAACTGTGTCCTATCCAATATATTCCCTCTGCAAGGCAGGGACTCCTCACAGTGAATTCTCATATGCAACATAATGACAGTGTTCTACTAAAAGCTTTTGTGTGTCATTAAGATGACATTCAAAGCTGTTACCAACATACTCCTCTAGACTTTAAGCTCCAGGCAGCAAAGAGTCATTTTGTCTTCCTCGCCATTATATCTTCAGTGGGTAGAACTATGCTTGGAACATGATAAATGTTTGCTACATGAATGGATAAATGAGAACAGAAAGTAGCTGAATTTACCTAGTTTTATACTCTCCATTTCTATAATGGCTTAAGTTGTTCTGTAACAACATTTTTTATTACAGTGAAGTTCATTTGTATCTTGAAATATTATAAAAGTTAAATTAGGTAAATGGTAAAGGACATTTTCAACTTTTAACCTTTGTGGGCCCTCCCCCTAAGCTTCAGGGGAAGTTATACTTCAGTATTCACCAAGGTCAAAATGAATTGGCAAAAACTCAAAGCATTTGTTCTATCTCTGCCCTGAGAACACTTTGTATGATTGCTTCATTAAAAAAGAAAAAAGAAAAAAAAAGAAACAAAAACAAGGGTGCCTGGGTGGCTCAGTTGGTTAAGCGACTGCCCTCGGCTCAGGTCATGACCCCGGAGACCCAGGATCGAGTCCCACATCAGGCTCCCTGCTCGGCGGGAAGCCTGCTTCTCCCTCTCTCACTCTCCTGCTTGTGTTCGCTCTCTGGCTGTGTTTCTCTCTGTCAAATAAAAAAAAAAAAAAAAAAAATTTAAAAACAAAAATAAAAACAAAAGCATTCCAAACATAAAAATAAGAAAAGCAACACCCGTCTCCCCCCACCCCTGTTGCATGTACTAAAAACGCAAGATAAAGTCTGTAACTTTCTGGAATGTTCTTCCTCATGATGATTTGTAACTCTTTATGTAAAAAACCTATATAACCTGCACCAAATATTCTTTCCCTTGAACACTCTTCTCTCCGTGAAGATTGTGTATCCCTGGCAGTTGCCCTAACTTGGGTTTTGGGTTTATATAAAACTCTTTTCCTTTCTCTAAAAACAAAACAAAAGCAAAAAAGTTAACTTACTTTTACATGAATTCTGAACTGGAAGCAATTAAGTACTTGGTAAAATGATGTAAATCATTAATGGAAAATAATTCCTATTTGTTTTAATTTTGATAAATAACAACTGATAAAACAGCATGCTAACAAATGTTAGTTCTACTTTTCACTTGTCATAAAACACTAGAAGCAGTTTTGCTTATGTGATGGGAAAATAAACATTAACAAAATTCATACATTTTAAAAATAATGTTTTAAATGCAGTGTAGACTTTGTAATAATAATAACTAACACTTACATTACTTATCTAATCTGGGGTAACAAACTACCACAAAATTAGCAGACTAAAATAGCATATACTTATTATATCACAGTTTCTTACAGCATTTGGTTGGAAGAGACTTGTATATCTAACAAAGTGTTTCTCATGAAACTTTAGACGTTGGCTAGGGCTGAGGATAGCTCCTATCCGCTAGTGACCTCAAGTTATTTTGTGTTTTTTTTTTTTTTTGAGTTTTTATTTTAATTCTAATTAGTTGACATATGTACAGTTTTATCTTATTTCAAGTGTACAATATAGTGAGTCAACACTTTCACACTTCCCCTTGTGGTCATCAAGACAAGTGTACTTCTCAATCCCCATCACCTACTTACCCTATCCCTCCATACCTTCCCCTCTGGTAATCATTAGTTTGTTGTCTATAGTTTAAAATTTGTTACTCAGTTTTTCTCACTCTCTTTCTTGTTTTTTTCCCCCTTTTGCTTGTTTTGTTTCTTAAATTCCACATATGAGTGAAAGCATATGTATTTGTCCTTGTGTGACTGATATATCTATATATATCTATATATGTATATATATATATATATATATATATATATATATATACCTTATCTTTTTTATCCTTTCATCAGTCAATGGACATTTTCTCTACCTGTATCTTGGCTATTCTAAATAATACTGCTATATACACAGGGGTCCATGTAGCCCTTGGAAATAGTGTTCTTGTATTCGTTGGGTAAATACCCAGTAGTAAAATGGCTGGATCATAAGGAAGTTCTATTTTTAACTTTTTGAGGAACATCCATTCTATTTTCTACAGTGACTGCACCAAGATCTCCAGTCTTTCTAGACTGTTGGTGGAGGTCTCATAGACTTCCTCAGGCTTGCTTTAGTAAAGCAGCATTTTTTCCTGCAGGGTGAGATAAAGGAGAGAAAGACTTGATATCTTTTCCTGGGAGTGATAAAGGAGAGAAAGACTAGATATCTTTTATGACTCTTGGAAGTCCCACTCGATAACTTCCACCACATTCTGTTATTAGAAGCAAGTCACTAAGGGACACTCACACAAGTGGAAGAAAGTTAAGCTCCGTTGAACAGAGCTGTTGTATCAAAGACTCTGTGGTTAGATCTTAAAACTATCACAAAATATATATTACTTACATTTTTCAGTCATCCTCGAAGGTTTATACATGAAAAGTTATTGAATTCTCTTTCCAACTACATGATGCAGGCATTATTATTAGTCCATTTACACATAACAAACATGAGGGACAGAGAACCTAAGTATATTGTCCAAGTATGCAAGACTGACACTTCAATCGCAGGTACGTCAGTTCTGGAATGTAAGACTTACCTGCACTGCCTGTATCATTGTGGCATTACTTATGAGAACCTGTTTACACAAACACTAATTTTACCTTAACGTGCAAACCACAATTCACTGATTTGTCAAGTTCCTTAAAGTTTTTGTCATTAAGAACTTATAAACAGACAAATAATGCAAACTTCTCTTTTAATCTCAAGAAATACTATTTTTTTCTAATTTTTATTTTTCTTTTATTGTTTTCTCTTTCTCTCTCTTTCTTCCTTCCTTCCTTCCTTTCTCTCTCTCTCTCTTTCTTTCTTTCTTTCTTTCTTTCTTTCTTTCTTTCTTTCTTTCTTTCTTTAACTAGGCTCCATGCTCACTATGGAGCCCAATATAAGACTCGAACTCACAACCCTGAGATCAAGACCTGAGCTGAGATTAAGAGTAGGATGCTTAACTGCTGGGAGCCGGGCCCGGCAGCAGTCAGGGTTCCCAGAAGGTGGTGACAAAGTCAGTGATATGAGGAGACCTGACTTGAAGAGTGGTGTAGGATCTCCTGAAAACTGTATCTTCAGGGTTATTTATTTAAAGCTTTTTAGTTACAGATCATCTTGAGGGAAGGGTGTATGATAAGTCACATCAATTTAGCTTTAGGCAAACAGTTGGTTCTGTCTCATCTTATCTCATCTGGCCAGGCAAGGCAGAGTGGTCACCAGGCAAACGGTGAATGGGTGGTCGTAGAAACTTTAAGTAACTACATTTACACTATTAAGTACATTAGTATTGATATAGTCTCAATCAAAGTGTAGCTATGCAGGTTATAATTATCAACTACTGATTTCCGCTATAAAGGAAAATGTCATACACACATAGTATAAGTGAAGGTCAGGAAAAAAAGGAAGTTTATGAATAGACTTACATCACCTTAGGGTGCAGAGTGATTACTTAAAATCCACAGAAGCTGAGACCATTGAGGCAGAGGGAGCAAGGAATACAGATAAGAGATACAGAGATATGATTACCAGGAGGAGGATTGAATGGAACTATATGTCTTGGATAAGCACACAAAGGACATATTGCCCTGACCCACAGGGTACGGGACTTTCCAGATTGGGGGGGGGGGTAGCCTGGAGGGGCTTTCATTCACATTCACAGCTACCTCCACCAAAGTTTCTAGGGGCTTGGGAGGGGCGGATCACACACCCGTCCCCAACACTTAACTGAGCCACACAAGCTCCCCAATACTATTTTTGTTATGTTTCACCTACAGTTGGTTTGAAATAATTTCTTTTCTTTCATCCAGATATATTTTGTTTTATAATACAGAAACTGTGGTGAAAACAGTCTTAAAAAAATAATCTATACCATGTGACTTACTCAAAGGAAATATAAACCTCAGTTAAATAAAACACTTATTCTATTTCAATGAGACCATAGAAATAGTTTCTTTAAGTCTCTTATATAGATATAGATATAGATATAGATAGATATAGATATAGGTATAGGTATATAGGTAGATATAGACAGTTATGCATTTATATATATATGTATATATGTATATATGTGTATAGATAGATAGAGATAAACCTATTTCTATCACATTCAATAATATAAATATTAATTTGTCAACATAAATCAGTTAAAAGTCAAAGTAACATCAGCAGGAATACCTCCTAGTATTAAACTTATCATTGATTATGTTCCTATTGCTGACTTTTTAAGAGGAAGTAATTTAAAACATTTGAAAAAGAGATGCCTTATAAAATTTTCAGTTGAAATCAAAATAGGGGATTTACATTGAGAGAGTAAAGTATACATTAGATGTTAAAATACATTGAAAACATGTCTAAAAGATTTACATTTACACAGTGTAAATGGAAATAACTATTCCATGAAGATATCTTTACCTTTATAGCTAAGAATATTGTGGAAAGAAAAATGGCTCAAGGCATAAGGGGAACCAGTAGTCACATGTGAGTCCTGGAGTTTTGAGGGGGGGGCGATCCTAGAAGCTGTCACCTATGTGATTTTATCCACCAAACACAATCATGTGAGTTAAAGTCTAGAAAAAAAAATGTTATTCATTTTATCACCTGTAGATGATTCTCAACACAAAATGCCAGTTCACTTAAATAAAATGTTGAATATTGTTGAACACTAGAACTGCTTCTCTAGTGTGTGGGAGTCAGCTTTACTTGTACAGAACCATTTTTCTTGGGAAATGAAAATTATTGATTTATAGTTCTTCCTGGTGTTTGTCTCTCTCCTGATTCATACGGAAGCTACAGTAGATCTAAATGAGAAAAGAAATTTTGCTCTTTCCTAGCAAAGATGTTACACATCTGTGCTATAGAAATAAATTGTCCCCAAAGTTCTCTATCTCTTCTGGTTTAAAAATCTATTTTGATGCACTTTTTTTTTTTTGAGGAAATTTAAGATAATTGAGAGGCTTCTGATTTGTGCTCTGTATTATTTTATTCATGGTAACTTAAAAACATGATTGAATTTGAAAAATAACCACGTTAAATTTATTAAAAATCAAATTTTACTTTTGCTTTGTAATTTTTTGAATAGTCAAATCAACTTCAAATCATACAAGGTATATATTTTTTTAATTATTTTTATTGTTTTTTTTTTTTCATTGAGTGGTATAAAAAATACTTTGTTTCTTGGAAACTTTTGAGAAAGAGCACACTACCTACCAGAATTGATTCTCTCAATAGCCCCTGTGGCTACTGGCTACCATTGAACAGTGTAGATATTGATTATTTCCATCATCACAGACAGTGCTATTTTACCCACTTATGTCTGAAGTCTTAAGAATTTAGAAATAATAATAATAATAATAATAGAAATAATAATTCTAGCTTCTGTGTGCATTATTTTCATTGTTTGCATTATCTTTCTCGTAAAGCACATTCCTAGCTTGAATTTAGGATATGGTAACAAAAATTAATCTCAGAAACTCATGTAAATTTTTTTCTCACTTGTCTGAAATGTTTAAGATTTTTTAATATTGAATTATTTATTTTTTTTTAAGATTTTATTTATTTGACAGAGAGAAACACAGCCGGAGAGGGAACACAAGCAGGGGGAGTGAGAGAGGGAGAAGCAGGCTTCCCACCAAGCAGGGAGCCCGATGTGGGACTCGATCCCGGGTCTCCAGGATCATGACTTGAGCCGAAGGCAGTTGCTTAACCAGCTGAGCCACCCAGGCGCCCCTAACTTGGCTTTTCTAAAGAGTCCATGAGAGGGAGTAGTATTTTGTGAAACTAGAAGTCTTAATGATTTTTTTCTACTGATAGTATATTAACAAGTAATTTATTTATTAAGACATATACATAAATCCGCAGATGTATATTCATGTCTAAGTTTGTTGTAAGAAAAAAAAACCCTAGCTGTTTGCATAATTTGTACTTTTATATTATGTATTATATATATATATATATATATATATATATATATATACATATATATATTTTAGAAAGAGAGAGAGGGCAAAAGAGGGGAGGTGAAAAGGGAGAGAGAGACAGAAAGAGACAGAGAATTTTAAACAGGCTCCATGCCCAGCAGGGAGCCCAACACAGGGATTGATCTAATGACACTGAGATCATGATCTGAACCAAAATCAAGAGTTGGATGTTTAACCGACTGAGCCACTCAGGAGCCCTTATACAATATTTATAATATTATGATGTACTATGATTTATTTCTAAGTGATGGTGAAAATTATTAGTATTACTATTGGTAATAGTACATCGTGTTTATTGAGGATTGGTAACCTTGCTAAGTGTTTTGAAGGTGTGTGTGTGTGTGTGTGTGTGTTACTTGTGTTAAAAAATACTTGGGAGACAGTATTTTTTCTACTTACTGGTATGGCAAATGAGGTGTAGAGAGATATATGACTTCTCTGGGTATCACAGAGGAGAAGTAGTGAAATGACATTAGAATACTCATACATACTCACAATATACATCTTCAAGTGAATTGTACATAATAGTTTTTATTTACATAGTAATCTCTAGATGACAATTGCCACTTCATTGTTATGAAGTCATAAAAATGTGAACCATCCTGTGTCCCCACAGACAATGGGTTTATTCACCATGGTTGTCTTTGAAATGGATGCCTCAGAAATCAAAAGCTTAATCTCAGACACTCACACCATAAAAAAAAAAAAAAGCCAAGTTAGTTGACAACCAAAAGTGCAATAAACATCTTTCATTTTTATTCATTTCATGTTTTTACAATTTTCATCTTGCTTCTTTAAATATAACTCAACTATCTAAATTAGTCTTTTTTATCTTTTGTATGTTTAAAACACTATGTATTTTACTTACATTTGTATTGTGATTTATGTATTCATATTTAATCATTCTATCCGTGCAGTGTTTAGCATAGTACTTGCTCATACACATGGCCAATAAATTAAAAAAAAAAAATTGAATGATTAAGCACCCTAATGAGTTATCGCTCCACCCCAAAACTAAGTCACATAGAACAATAACCAATCATCGTTGCTCACGAGTTTATAGGTTGGCTGGGTGCTTCATGCACCTGCGGCAGCTGTGTCGGTAGATAGGTTGGCTGGGGGCTTCATGCACCTGCGGCAGCTGTGTCGGTAGATAGGTTGGCTGGGGGCTTCATGCACCTGCGGCAGCTGTGTCGGTAGATAGGTTAGCTGCTCTTGACTGCACTGACCTGGCTTACACTTTGCCTGGACTGAGCCTGCTCTGCTTTGGCCACGTGACTTCTCACTGCCCAGCAGTTAGTATGTGCCTGCACACGTGATGGTGAGCAGGATGCAAAAATAACAAATACACATGACAGGCTTGAGGCTTAGGCTCAGAACTGGCACAATATCACTTCTACATTCCAACACACACACACACACACACACACACACACACACACACACTTCTAAGCCCATCCTGTTCATAGCAGATGAAGAAAAGTGACATTGAAAGGTCAGAGATATAGAAACTGGAATGACTGAAGCAAGATTTGCAAATAGTCTACCACAGGCTAATTCACTCTAGCCTTCTCTGCCCTACGCTGGCTCTAGGAAGCTGACATTATGAATTCTATCCAAGGGATTCTTTGGCCCCTGGATTTCTGGATTTCTGTGCAGTAACGGCATGGCTAAGTGGGGAAGGAGTGTGAGTTTGTGGGCATCTATTCTTCTACTTCTATCTTTACGAAGCTGCTGTAGATTGGTTTTGTTCCTCTACCAAGAAGCACTGATTTCTGGGTTCTCACTTAGAGTTGTATCTATTCTTCCTGAGTTTTGGTAATTGCTGCCACCCCTTGCCTTTCAAGCCTTTGAGTGTAACTAGCTCTAAACTTTTACCAGCCCTTGGATCCTTTTTCATTCTTACATGTTTCTTAAAAGAAAAAAACAAACAAACCAACAAACAAACAAACAAACAAAAAAAAACAAAACAACAACAACCAAAAAAAAATCATTGCTCATACTTTCTTAAATATTCCATGTTTTAACTTTCCTCAATTATTTCATTGAGTATGCTATTTATTTCATCCTGGATCCCGACAAAGACAGGTAGAATGTTTGTTTTATTTCTGACTTAAAATATTTATTGTATTCAGTTGCGATATCTTTAAGAAATTAACTCATAGTAAAAAATTCAACATGCCGAAATTTTTAAATATTTATTTAGTTTTCACAAGTCTCAAAATCACAAAACTCATAACAAAGCACATTTATGTATTGAAATTAGAAAATATTTAATGATTAAATGATCAGTGAATTCAAATCCACCAATCTGAATTTTGGCCAGTATCCCCATCTTTTCAGAAATAATTTAAAATAATTTAATTGTGTACATTTAAAACTCATCTCTATCATTTCCTTTGTGACTGCTGGGAAAGTACTTTTACTTATCTGTGAAATGAAACTTATGAGGTTGTTATGAGAATTATATGAAATATTATGTATAAATTTTTTAAAGAATGAAGAATTTTAACTGCTTGTGAAATAATATCTAGCAGTATGCAATGGTAGTAGTAACTGTACTTTTGGTAAAAAATAAAAGTGCTTCCTATGAAATTTTTTATTTCTATCAAGTTGCATGACATAAGTTAATCATTCTGCTTTTATTTTTTTTAGATATTTCTAACATCGTCCTATAAAGAAATAGCACTATACTCAAGATCTTTGTGCATAGTTGTTTTATAATTACATTACCTAAAAAAGGAGCCAAAGAACTATAACTGTTAGAACAAATGATACAAACCTAAAAAAAAAATTACACGTATATTCCTATTGTTTTCCAGTTTCATCTGTTTCAACTTTTAAGATTAAAGTATGAAGGACCTCATTTGTTACAGCAGCATACATGGCATCATCTTGAAAGTCTTTTCCAGTCTTATAGATGGAATAGCATGCATTGTGTTTTCCTAGGTGCTGCAAAGTGATGAGTTGAATTAGGTGCAGTCCCTGAACCCTAAGAAAGTTTTATTTTTTTATCACATTGATTATGCATTTTATTTTTTTATTTTTTAATTACACTCAGTTAGCCACTGTATAGTACATAATTAGTCCTGATGCAGTGTTCAGTGATTCATTAGTTACGTATAACACCCAGTGCTCATTACAGTGCGTATCTTCCTCAATATCCATCACCCTGTTACCCCCCCACACTTCTGAAACACCTAGATTGTTTCTTGGGGTCCATAATTTCTCATGGTAAAAAATAAAGCTGCCCTATGACCCAGCAATTGCACAGCTGGGTTTTACCCCAAAAGATACAGACATAGTGAAAAGAAGGGGCAAATGTACCCCAATATTTATAACAGCAATGTCCACAATAGCCAAACTGTGGAAGGAGTGAGATGCCCTTCAAAAGATGAATGGATAAAGAAATGGTACATGAGGTGCCTGGGTGGCTCAGTCATTAAGCATCTCCCTTCAGCTCAGGTCATGATCCCAGGTTTCTGGGATCAAGCCCTGCCTCGGGCTCCGTGCTCAGCTGGAAGCCTGCTTCTCCCTCTCTCACTCCCCCTGCTTACATTCCCTCTCCAGCTGTTTCTCTCAGTCAAATAAGTAAATAAATAAAATCTTAAAAAAAGAGAGAAAAAAGAAAATGTGGTACATAGACACAATGGAATATTATTCAGCCATCAGAGAGGATGAATCCCCACCATTTGCATCAACATGGATGGACAGGAGGGGATTATGTTAAGTGAAGGAAGTCAAACAGAGAAAAACAATTATTATTTGTTTTCCCTCATATGTGGAACATTAGCAATAGTACGAGGATTGGGATACCTGGGTGGCTCAGTTGGTTGGGCAACTGCCTTCGGCTCAGGTCATGATCCCGGAGACCCGGGATCGAGTCCCACATCGGGCTCCCTGCTTGTCAGGAAGCCTGCTTCTCCCTCTCCCACTCTCCCTGCTTGTGTTCCCTCTCTGGCTGTGTTTCTCTCTGTCAAATAAATAAAATCTTAAAAAAAAAAAAATACTACGGAGGATCATAGGGGAAGGGAGAGAAGTCCAAAGGAGGAAATATCAAAGAGGGAGAATTTCATTTAAAAAAAAAAGTAAAATGTGTTCTGTATAGTTATTAACCAGCTGTATTTTCTGTATTCTGAAATAATCACTACCATTTTTGGTCTTTCCATGTACTATACTCATAGTATTTGAATACTCCTATTCTTGCTTTATATTTTCTCTACCTTGATGTTTATATTTTACATAGTCCTGTCCTGTGCTTTGATGCTACACCTGTTCTCCAAAACGCATGCCCTCACACCATTGAGCCTCTCTGAGTCTGGAGGGTCCTTTAGAAACCGCGCTCGCTGGATCGGTCCCACACTGCTATACAGAAGCCAGTGACAGTCTGTTGTTTTATTTCCTGAATTGTGCTGACACTATTGCTTTCTTTCTGGGAGATTATGTTTGTAGTTCTGACAAGAGAAGACATGTTTCCTTTTTTACTCTCTCACTTCAAATATGTAACATTTTGTTATTTGCGGTGCAGAACTGTATTTACAACTTCTCTACTCAGAGGAAGGACTGATGTATAACTAACAGGAAGTTTGCTTTCTTTGATTGCTATTTTATATATAAGTCCCCCCAAAACTAGCATGTAACAGAGTGATTTGATGTTTTTTTAAAAAAGGAATTTTAGGGGAACCTGGGTGGTTCAGTTGTTAAGCATCTGCCTTTGGGTCAGGTCATGACCCTAGGGTCCTGGGATGGAGCCCCACATCGGGCTCCCTGCTCAGTAGGAAGCCTGCCTCCTTCTCTCACTCCCCCCCCCCTTGTGTTCCCTTTCTGGTTTTGCTTCTCTCTGTAAAATAAATAAAATATTAAAAAAAAAAAAAAGGAATGTAAGGACTGTAATGGATACAAAGCTAAAAGTTGTCTGTTTTCCACTACAGAAGCATTTATAAAACCAAGAAAGGTTTTACCATAAGCCCATGAATTACTACACCAGAACGCAGAGTCAGGTAAATCCATAAATGATTAAGAAAGAAAGGAAGTTAAGATTATTGAGGTCAGTCTTTCATAGAGACAGGTGTGGGCTTGAGCATGGGTTCAGATATGTAATGGTTCATATAAGCTGTTTTTACACAATAATAGAAGGCAAAGCTTGATGTTCAGGCTCAGGAATCTGGGGCTCCAGTGTTATCTCAGGACTTGTCTGTTCGTGTAGTGTCAGTGTTTCCTTTTGTAGAATGAAAATCGATTTTTATCAGATTAAAATACTTGAAAGGTGTAAGGTGTAATTAAATATAATACTCATTATGTGCTCACTAGGTACTAACATGAGACACAGACTTTCACTTACTGTAACTCATTTACATTAAGCTCATGAATTACACATATGTTTAACAGATACAGTGATGAAGGTGTAGGGCATTAAATATCAGTCTAAAAACAAAGAATATGAAAAACAATTTGTAAAGTTCATTTTTTTTTTCTCACTGTGGCACATTTCCTAAAAAGTAAGATACTTTACGTAAATTTAGAGACTTTTGTAATAAGCTATTTCAAAACACTGTTCTTGAGGGCAAGTCTGGTAGAAAAAATACAAATGATGGTGATGATGATAATGATGATGAAAGGCTACAACATTGAACACCTTGTGTCATACATGCTTTACTACGTGCTTTGTATAGCTTACTCTTTTTTTAAAACAGCCATATCAGAATAGCATCCTTATGCCTATTTTACAAGAGGAGTAGATAAGAGCTTATATATCTTATCCATAGTCACCCTAGCTGGTAAATACCTCAGCCAGAGTTAACAAGTATGACTATTCACTTATGACCATTAATTAATACAATTCGACATAGTAATCTATCTTAACTCTTTAACACTCAAAGGTACCTTGAAGACATACCACATGCCAAAAAGCATGTCGTATGTGCCACTTTCACTAATTTCACCATATTCTTGGGGTTAGTGAGTTCCTGTCAAAATAATGAACTTGGATTCCATGCCAATCTTCCCTCAACCCTTTCAAAGAAAGATCAGGGCATTAGTTATAACAAGTGAGAATAGCAATATATTCTAGTGAAGAATCTAGGAGATTAAATATCATCCTACAAACACTCTCCTCATCAAGTGTTGTATTCTTGCCACACTAATATTCAGCAATTTAATACTTTATTACTTCAGTATTTCCTCTTAATCCTAGTCTGTCTTAGTTGTATTTATCTTTTTTTAATTGAACCTATTACACTAACTGCTTCCTTCTACACATTTAAAAAAAAAATTATTATTGCTGGGGCGCCTGGGTGGCTCAGTTGGTTAAGCGACTGCTTTCAGCTCAGGTCATGATCCCAGAGTCCTGGGATCGAGTCCCACATCGGGCTCCCTGTTTCTCCCTCTCTCAGTCCCTCTGCTTGTGTGCCCTCTCTAGCTGTGTGTCTCTCTGTCAAATAAATAAATAAAATCTTTAAAAAAAATTTTTATTATTGCTAAAGTCAAGAATAGAAGCCACACCAAAATACACATACACATGTGTCTCAGCTAGTGAATTTCAGTTTGTTGAAACCTAGATTGCTGGAAATGTTTCAGTCTTTTATCCACCAGATGAAAAACAGTGGGAGTTTGGTATTCTGCAATGAATTCTAAGGCAGAGTAATCAATCAATTCCATCCAAACCTATTTACCCTGTCCAGGAGATCTGCTAATAGGAATGCCAGTAGCTCCTAGTTCTTGACATTGCTCTCCAAAAGTGAGTTAATGAACCAATTTACAGGGACGTGCTTGACATATGCAAATTAGTTTAACTTGTTTCTTGGGGCAGCTTTGGACTGCATTGAATTGATACGGTTGTCATTAAACTGTTCCTTCCTGTGAGATTTTTATCCCTCAGTCAACTTCAAAAGCTATCTTAACATTAAATAGGTTTATGTAGATAACATAGTTTTATATATGTAAGTATTTTTAAAGTTTATTGATTATTTACAGTACTGGTTTAAACATTTTCAAATGTTATTCCTGCAATCTCCATGATAATTGTAATTTTGTTGTGATGCCTATGCCCAATGGAAAGCACATATTTTGCACAAAAATATGTGTTGTCCGTAATTATAAATAGCTCAGTGTTTCCGTCAGAAGGTACAGAGGGGCACCTGGGTGGCTCAGTCATGAAGCATCTGCCTTGGGTTCAGGTCATGATCCCAGGGTCCCAGGATACAGCCCTGCATCAGGCTCCCTGCTTTGTGGGAGGCCTGCTTCTCCCTCTCTCACTCCCCCTGCTTCCCTCTCCAGCTGTGTTTCTCTCTGTCAAATAAATTAAAATAAAAAAAGAAAAGAAAAGAAAAAAAGAAAAAGAAGGTACAGAGGGTGGGTTTTATGGCCTAAATATCTGGTTCATGGAAATAAAAGAGAAGACACCTCTTTGTTTCCAGGCAACAATGCATAATATGTCTAGTCCTTAAACTCTGTTCCAAAATGGGGGGGGGGGGGGAAGAAAGAAAAGAAACAAACACCAAATCAGTTAACTTTTCAGTTTTTATTTAAATTCATTAGTTAACATGCAGTGTATGTAAGCTTCAGGAGGGCAGTGCAGGGATCCGACACTTCCTGCCGTTCCCGTGCTCATCACAAGGGCACTGCTGTATACAGATGTCCCCCATCCTCCTCCCCGCAGTCACCATCAGTACGTCCTCTGTAGTCAAGAGTCTGTTTCTTGGTTTTCCTCTCCCTCTCTGTTTTTTTTCCTTTTGCTTGTTTGTTTGGTTTCTTAAATTCCACATATGAGTGAAACCATGGTATGTATCTTTCTCTGACTTATTTTGCTTAGTATAATACCCTCTATGAAATCAGATATTTTTAAAAGGCTATAATTTTCTTTAATTGTACAGAAGTTATTTTTTTTTTTAAATAGAGAGCATCTATAAGATGATTGCAAAATGTATTTATTGTGCCTACTCTGTTTTAGACACAGAGCTAAGCATTGGGAATATAAATATGGAAGATAAAAGGATATCTTTTCTCTTGGGGTTTAAATTAGGATAGAGAAGATGGACCCTCCAAAACTGAGTAAGTTCCTTCCTTCTTTCCTTCCTTCCTTCGTGTGGGTGATTACACCAAGTGTTGGGGGTGTCTGTGGCTCTGTTGAGGAGTGCATAGGTTAGGTATACCTAGTGACGTCATGGACAAACTTTCTGATGGAGTTTGCCTAGTGGCCAGTAGAATTCCTTTCCATGGCCTCTGAGAGCCCTGGCTGCAGTTCTCCCACCCCGCCCTGGCCTTAGTTGTATGGCACACCTGAATACGGTGGATGGGGCAAGAGAGAAGTGGGTCTTATAGCTGGAAAAACTGTATGTTCACTCCTATGTTGTCACTTCCCCCATGATGGAGATCATGGGCCAAGAAGGTCTCTCTTGGTCCTGAGGTGTGTTGTATTCTGGGAGGGGGCAATAATCCTAGTGTTTTGTTTTTGCTTTTTCTTTGTTTGAGTTTTTATTGTTTCTGTTGTTGTTTTCCAACAGCGTGTTGCAACATTTTTGCTGTACTAGTAGACTTTCAGAAAGGCACTCTTTTTTTTTTTTTTTTTTTTTTTTAAGATTTTACTTATTTATTTGACAGAGATAGATCACAAGTAGGCAGAGAGGCAGGCAGAGAGAGAGGAGGAAGCAGGCTCCCTGCTGAGCAGAGAGCCTGATGCGGGCCTCGATCCCAGGACCCTGAGACCATAACCTGAGCCGAAGGCAGAGTCTTAACCCACTGAGCCACCCAGGCGCCCTCAGAAAGGCACTCTTACCTGTGGGTGATTGTTAAAATTGCTGCTCTTTGGGGATAAGATGTTAGAAAGCTCTTTTTCTACCAATTTGCTGACATAACTTTCATCAAGATTGAGTTCAATTTCTCAGGATTGATAGGAATATAGTCATATTCAATGAATAAAATTAGATTTAGTTAATAGCACTGCACTGCATAGTAAAGCCCCAAATACAATTTTTTTTCTAGTTTGTGACTAACATTATGCTAACCAGTGCAAGTATCACATTCATGATATTTCTGAAGGAAACAAAACGTTATACTATAGAGAACTGTAGCCTTTCTTTTTTAGGCTTGTCTAACCCTTCTAAGAAGAGAAACAAATGATTTAGGGTCAACTGTGTGTGTGTGTGTGTGTGTGTGTGTGTGTGTGTGTGTGTCTGTGTGGCTGGGGGAAAAGACTATTAAATTTAGGAACTAGTTATTATGAAATATTTAAAAAGGGTAAGTGACATTCTTATCTAGAATAATTTAAGAGAAGCATGTCTCATAGGAACACAGAGGAGTAGATTAACTTTTCAGGGTTGCTTTAGACATATATATCATATCATATTTATGGATGTATGCAATGCAATTCTCTTTCTTCACACATATGCATCTGATCTTCAAAATAAAGTCTAGCATAATAGTATTATTACTGCCATAATATAACTGATATGAATAAGTGTGTGTGCATGTCAGCAATTAACTCTATGTGTATTCCAAGATTTAAGGTGCATTATAATCTTTCTAAAAGATTTCCTAGTCTTTGTCAGTCTAGCACTTATTACCAGATTAATCACTTACTAGAGGCACAACAGTTTATTGAACTTAATAGAATCTGAGTTCTGTCCAAATTCTAGAGCAATATTATCAACAAGTGACAACATAAACCATACATAGACACACAACATGAAGCGGGTCATATTTGAACAATTCTTAGAGTTCTGTCTCAACAAAATTATTTTTAATGTTTATAGGTAAAGTGTTAAATACTTTTATTCTGCTCAAATAATTATATCTGTACTACAAGGTCTATGGCTCTAATTTTGAGAATTTTCCTTATTTACTTTGCATTCCAGTAGTCTGGTTAAGACCTTGATTTAAGTTTCTTTTCCATAAATATTTTAGAACAAATGTTTTCATATTAAGATTATTAGTGAAGATCCAAATATACACTTATATATAATGTATAGATACACTAATATATACACTTATATTTTATATGTTGCTATGACTACTATGGGATAATTTCTTAATAAGTTCTAGTTAGTTAACTGTATGCCTATTTTCCACACAAACCCAGGTAGTTGAGAAAGGGGCTATAATGTATTAATCTTAGCATCATCAAGGTTTAGTACAGTGTTATATTCATAGTATGCCCTCAATACATGTTTCTTAATCACTCTCTATAAGGCAATGTTAACACTTGTGCTTGAAATCTGTAATGCCTGTAGTTCATCCACAATAAGATGGAATTGGTAAATAAAGTGTCACTTTTTCATAAATATATGGTAATGAACTCATTTTTAGCTACCTTTTCCTCCAATTTGACAACATGCTACTGAAGAGTAGAGAGGCGTAGGTATGTAGATAGATTTAGATATAGATATCAAAGAGGAAAGCATTACCATTTCTTAGATTTGAATAAGAATGCTTCCTGTCTTGGGTTTTGGTTCATTTTTTCTATAAATCGAGCACATTATGCTTGCTATTCCAAATACTCATTCTTGAATCTCTTTTCATGAATCCTTATTTATTTTATAAACTTTTATAAAATGTAACATTTTTGCAGTTACTTTAGAAAATCATAAGTGATAAAATATAAATATGAATGTGGAAAATAAATAGAAGCTTCTTTTTGCATTTTCTTTTTAGACTTCTAGGTAGGCATATAATAGGTTTTCAGACTTGCACTGTGGAGTCAGATACACCAGATAAGACATTGTAAATATAGTTTATTTTCTATAAATAACATAATCTTGTTCTTGCATTTCTACTCCACTAAGGGGAAAGGTTGAGGGGAATTAAAACCTGCCAATTAAGTGATTTCATTTCCTTCAGGCTTTAAAAAAATCTCTACTTCAAAACAATGATTATTGTGTGAATTATGATTCTTGGAGTTTTCTCCTTCTCATCCCACTTTTCTTTTCTTGGCAACCAAGAGGTAACTGGGTGCAGCAGAGAGCTTTTAGGATGTCAAGGACAAAGAAAAAGATGCCTCATACTTGCATGTTTGTCCTTGTTTTTATGTCTACCGACTTAGGAAACCATTAATTTCAAGTGGGAAGTTCACTAAAGAAGGGCCCAGTTACTAGAGCTGGAAAATTTAAATAAGCAGAGAATAGAGAAGAGATGTGAATTGAAAGTAAAGAAAAAAGATACAAAGAATTGAAGATGACTTTGTTCCGTACTATAATAGAGAGCTAGAATTCAGGAAACAGCAGTGATTTGTTTCAATGATAAAGCATAGTAGGACAGAGATGGTGGCTCATGGTGATATAAGATACATATGAAAAGCAGAGAAAACAGAGTACTATAATCTCAATATTTCACCATTTACCTTTAGTATGATCACCACTTTTTCCCATCTTCTATTTTAAAGGAACAGATTTGGAAAAATCTTTAGTTGTTATAGAGAAAATAAATTCTTGCTCTAATTCAGTTCTGCTTTCCTAAATCCTTATAGCACATACAACTTTTTCCAAACCCACTCTATCTGGCTTTACTATTCAAGATCTTTGTTCTTTCATTTTTAATTTAATATGCTGCATTGCTAAGGGAGTAAACCTACAGAAATAGAAAAGTTGGGAAGGTGGTAACGCCTGCTTCAGCAGTATCTGAATTTCATAAACTATAAAGGAGCTGTACACTTGAGTGTTGTCTTGTCTTTCCAAGATATAGGAAGAGAAGTCAAGCGACATGTCTCTTAGTCTATCTCATGGGTGCTCTAAAAGCCTTAACCTTTAATATGTTATTTAAAGTAAGCTAGTCCTCTGGAAATACTTTACATTTGAAAAGCTATCAATGCTTCCAGAATCTTTAAAATTTTAAGTCAATAAATAGTAGAAAATATAATAACAAAACAAGCTTAATATTACAAGTCTCTGCTATAAGAGCCCTATATTCATTCTTGAATATGAATGAAACAATCCATAAAAATAAAAGTTACTTTTCAAGTTAGTTCTTGATCCAAAAGTTCAAGCAAATGAAATGATAAATCCTTTTAGATAAAATAGGAAAAATTCTTACTATCTATCGCATATGAAAAGATTTATACCAAATCCTCTAAAATAAAATGTGGTTCTTCTTTTGGACTACTTAAAAAAGAAATCATATTATCAGAATTTGCAAATCTTAAAAAGCTATAAATATTAATAATTTTCTAGACCCTGTATTAAGATTGGTTTCTGAACTCAGAAAATATCAGACTTCACTTTAAACAAATATTTTAAATTTTAAAGGAATCTATGTACTACCTGGAAAGAAGCTTTGGGAATATATGATAACAGACTTTAAATATTTAAAAGACTGTCATTTGAGGCAGGTAGCTGCATAATCAGTTCTCTTTCATTGGAAACTAAAGCAGAATCTATGTAAAAGGTGTCGATATCCTAAGTAGAACACTTAGGTGACTAAACTTGACATTTGTATTTTATTCTATTTTATGTACCCAATTAAGTATTTTTAAAGATAAAATATTTGTATTTCTGGAAACTGAGCAGAAGATAAGGATATGGCTTAATACTTTTAAAGAGTGTTTAGAAAGTGTAAAGAAAAAAAAAAGTAAGTTAACATTATCCAGGAAAAATAATGCCTTCTATGTTAAGTTCTACTTACAAGTCTGTCTCTCAATTACACAAAAGTCTTTTCCTCTCATTTTTCACAAAGACTAACATCTTAAAGTTAAGTCAAGAAATTCCCATCCTTGGAGATATTGCTTATCCAAATTTTATTGTTCAATTAACTTTTCCCACTACAAGAGGATTGTATGTGCCTATGGTAGACCAGCACATTAAAATAGAACCGTGCTTATATGCTCAATGTCCAAGAATTGCTCTGAAGAATTTAAGTTCGCTCTGAAAGAATGATGGTGAATAAATTATATCATTATGTGTGTCTCTGTACCTTGGCAATGTATACTCACTACAAAGTAATAAGAATAAAGCTTTATAATACATCAGAAAATCATTTTTCTTTTAACTATTATAATATCACTAACGCACATCTCTGCAACAGCTAAAGGTAAATATAAACTACTATTAATGATAAATGTAAAGAAGAGAAGGGGGAGAGGTGGGAGGAGGAAAGGAGACAGGAAGGAGGAGAAAAAAAAGAAAAGGTAGAGGAAGAAGAAAGGGAGAAGGAAGAGGAGATGACTTGCTTTGACACTGTCTTCTTGTTTGATACCCTCTACTCAGGGCCTTTATCGTCCTCTTCACTTTAGTATATTCAGTGTGTTTTGTCATCACTATACTGCACATGCTGCAAAATAGACAGGAAAAATCTGTTTTCTTTATATATTTTCTTACTGACATCCAAGCGTAAGCACAAATATACAAAAGCAAATGAGCCAAATGATTATAGTTATTAGCGGGTAGAATATGTGAAAGCAAATTGTTAGCTATAAAGAAGCAGTTTTGCTTTGTTTTCACAAAATTATATTATCATTAAAGCATATCTGGAGTCAATCATTTAGGACACTCACTGAAATTTTGCCAATTATAAATCAACTGTGACCATTTCTGTGAGTTTTCTAGAATGTTCAAATGGTTTTGTGGTTTTAAAAACGATGTGATTTCATCATGATGTTCATCTATTGATATTAAAAGAATGTAGTAATTCGACCTCTTTTAAGTGATAACCTTTAAATTATTAGGCCCTTATCCCAGTATTTGGTATCATTTTGAACTCTCTACAACGAGGTAATTGATCTCATTGTTTTTCTGTGCCAATTTCAAGATACATAATTTGCTTGATTGTCATTTATCACACTTCATAATCACCATAGATGATGACTACAGCTTTAATATAGTTCTGTTTTGATCAGTGTAATGTCATTTCCAAGTTTTATTATCTACAGAGGATAGAAGAATTGTGTCTCTGTGTCTGTCAAGATTTACACTTCACATGAACAATAAATCCATTTCAAAAGGTCTATTAAAACAAGTTTCATAATCATCCCTGCTTAAGTAAAACGAGCTGTTATTCTGAAAAATTACACTATGATCATAAGAATTCTTAACTGGATTGTTTAAAGGGCTAACAGGTCAGAATTTCACAAATCTATGAATACAAAACCTGGAGAAACAAACTGAGTGCGTATCACTTACCCTTATCTGTAACCTGCAGAGCACAGAAACATCTTCAGTAGCGCTTTTTCTTCTGTATTTGGTTCCCAGGTCTTCATGAAGGCATCACGAAAGAGTTAAATTTGCATACTAAGATGTAGATTGTATTTTTAATTCTGCCACTAACTAACATTTTTTCTGACTCCCGGTTTCTTATCTATATAATGGAGATAATGACATTAAGATCTCAGAGTTACCATGAGGTGATGCATATGAAGACACTTAACACATTATCTGATCTGATAGATACTCAGTATATGTTGTCTTTTCTCTACAATTATATGAAGCTATTTCTTTGCCATTAATTATGACAAATTAGTGTTTATCTCTTTGTTTTCTATGGAAGCTGTTTAAATTTTCACAGTATTTCTATTAATTAGAGTAAACTAGCAATAGATTATGTGGCTTGGGAATAAATAGCCTCCCTTTTTCTTTTTTCTCTGCTGATGTGCATGGAATGCATACACATGCTGCATATTGTGACATTCTCACTTTATTTTAGAAGGAACATTACATTATTCGGAGATTAGTGGGTAGACAGTGCTATTTACCTACTTGATATCTTTTTCCTCTTCTTACTCACTGCTAACATTCATTCATTTGGATAAGGACCAATATCTCAACGAAAATGTTTGTGTTTCTGCCTTTATTTTGAAACTTTTGAAATATTCTAGTCATATTCCATATATTCAGTCTCCAAATTATGACCATTCTGTTTCAATTATCTGGGACTTTTTTTTTTTTTTAAGTTTCTTGATGTAGGCATACCTTTATTTGATTCACTAAAGAGTTTTTCTCTCTCCTTTAAATCTGCCAGAACCAACCTTATCTCTTAGTTCCCAAATATTCAAAGGCATTTCTCAAAGTGTCAATCATTGTAACAGACCTATTTCTTAAAATTTTACATGTCATGAATAAATTGATAGAAAACTTTAGTTTCAAATAAATATGTTTTCTTCTAGTTAGCTTTCACAAAACTGTGACTCATGGTTATAAATAGTATACTTTTTTGCTATTGTCATCTTGGCTTGTTAGTGCTCAACATTTTCTCTTATGTATGATTGCAGTTTCTTTGTGCAGTCACACTACCATGTACTTTAAAAATATAGGTGGATTTCTAATCACTGTTTGGATGATACCACTTTTTTATCTAGAATTATATAATGGCAATCTGTTACAGTTAACAAAAATAAACCAGATAGCTTCAAACACACCACACTAATTGTCCTTCATATTTAAAGCTAAATCCCTGCTTATGTGGATTTATTAAGTACTTGGCATTTTATTTATTTAATCCTCCCAAAATTCCATGAACAATAAGTATTATTATTCTTGTTTTAAAGCTGAGGATACAGAGCCTTGCACAATTTAGAAAATATGCCTCGTAAACAGCATAGATTAAATGTAAGGGCTTATCCTTATAACTATAAAGAAGGTGCTCATCATTGCTCTACTTTCTCTAAAAGCTATGTGCATATATATGACCAGAAATTTGAAGTCCTTGAACATGATTGGGTAAACAGAAGGACTCCCCAAAACAGTTCAAAGTTCCCAGAAACATTCCATGTGTAGCCTCACAAAAGAGCTCTGGAGGTAATGAAATTATATATATATATAATTTATATGTTTATATATATATATATATATAAAGTAATAATGAAGGTGACATTTCTATTTTAAATTCCATTTTCACTACAGAAAGAGGTATTACATCATTCATATGTTGGGGCTAGAAAGCAAGCAGGGAAGAAATAGATTCCTTTTCTAGCTGTTAAACATCTATTTTATGTAAGAGATAATGAGACTCCATTTCCAAAAATGTCACTAAGTATTTTCTCAGTCAACAGAACTAGAAGATACAATTCTAACAAACTTCCCAGAGACTATCTCTCCTCTGCAGTATAGATCCTTCTTATACTTAATTTCTGTATTTAACTACGTCTTACAACAATCACTGATGAAATGCTGGCTCGATGGAGGTTCTCTAACTTTTGCTAGTTTCACTACAGTTCATTATGCATTCAGGAACTTTGATAATTTGATGTAATTTTTATGTGGTGCTATTGTCATAGCACAACTGTTCTGTAATTGACATTCTGATATTTATTTATTTTTAAGATTTTATTTATTTGAGAGGGAGAGTGAGAGTATGAATGGGTGGGGCAAAGGGAGAGGGAAAAGCAGGCTCTCCATTGAGCAAGGAGGATCCCAGGACCCTGGATTCATGACCTGAGCTAAAGGTAAATGCTAATTCACTCATGTTCCCCTGTATTTGACATTCTATCTAAAATATTCTATGACATTAAGTGTGTCTATTAACACATATCTACTAATTTATATATACAGTTAAATAACATTCTCCGTCTAATGTGTAACTAATTCTTCACTATTCAACATAATAAAAATAATAGGTTTGAAAATGTGTTTCTATAATTAACAAGTGGACTGAATATATTATAAAACTGTGAGAAATTATTTTATTCTTTTATTTTATTATTGGATAATAAAATTTCTTACTGGATGTTTTCCAGTAAGAAAAAAATTAAATAAATCTACCATATTTCAGGCTATCATTTTTTTTTTCATTTACTTAATGAAGAGTTTAGTATAGAGGTTTTCAAAGGTCACTTTTTGCTTAATATTTATCAGGGATGATCCCTTTGCAATAATGGGATTTACTCAAGGTATATTTTAAGACATCAGAATAATGGCATCAACAAATAAACATACTGTCTTAGGCTGCTGTAAAAAAAAATATATATATATATTTATATATGTATATATAATATCCTTCTCACAGTCCTGGATGATGTTGGAAAGTTCAAGATCAAGGTGACAGTTGATTGATTTCGTGGTAAAATTTCTCTTCCTGGCTTACAGATGATCACCTTCTTACTAGGTTCTCACACAACCTTTCTTCGGTGTGAGCATCTCTCTTTCCCTCTTCCCCCTACTCTTATAATTCCATCGCTCCCATCATGATGGTTCCACCTCTGGGCCTAATCCAACCTTCATTAGCTTCCAAAGTTCCTATCTCATCACATTCAGAGTTAGACCTTCAACATAAGAATTTGGAGAGGACCACAAACATTCAGTCCATAATGCATACAGTTAAGTCATTAATAATTACGTTTAACGTGTTACATCTTATAGTAACTGAATCTATTTTAGTTGCCTTTGGCCTACTTTTTGTTATATATTAGTTCAAAACTAATTTCTGATTTTATTTTTCAAAGGTTTACTTTCTAAAAACATGAACTTTCAAACAAACACGAGAAATATAAATAACATGACCCATTAAAATAGTTATTAAAAATTATTAAAAAGTTATTAAATTTAAAGTACACAGTTATATAAATTATGTACTATATGGCTGTACAGTGTATTGTAAAAACAGCTACTCAGAAAAGTGAATATCTTCTCTGTTCATTAATCTATAAGAAAAAAATTCAGCTGTTCTACCAGAAAGTGCCTAAAACAGAGAAGAGTTGTTTTGAATGTGATAGATGAGCAGCTGGCTAAGCGAGGCATTTCAACTGAGCATAGTGGGTTCACACTAAGCTAACAACGCCCTTTATTGATAATCTTCCACCATCTGTTCTGAAGATTTATTCACACAAAGAAAAAGGCAGGTGAGAATAAAGAATGCAAATAAGTGGCAATACTTACATTTTGCATCATGCTGCGATTTTGTAAAGTGGGCCAATGCTGTGTTGCTTTTAAAACCATTACAATGTTTGAACCAGAAAAGCTGATGGTCGACTTCCATGTGTACATTCGCTGATATGGGCAGGAAGGTGCTTCCAGAAATGTCAGACTCATAAGATTAAAATTTGGTGGAAACAATCCTATTATAATCAACTTTTATAGTCCTAATATCCAACTTTCTATGAGTCTGACACTTTCAGTCTGGCAAAAACAAAAGAATAATCTACATAGTAATGACTTGAACTACAACAGAGTAGTATAAATAGGAAAGAAAAAAATATAAAAACTTAAAAGATTAAAAACAGAGTTGCTTTATTAACATGTATTTGTGGGCAGAAAGGTAGTACTCAGAGAAAGGTAGTAATCAGTGAAAAGAAAAAAATGTAGTAAGTCAAGCTAAGACTAAATCTGCAAGGCAAAAGGTAGAAATACTTCCCAATGAAGTCAAAGACACAAAGATAGAGCACCTACATGTAAGGAATTAAAAATTAGTAAGGACTAAAGATGGTAGTATGTAGAAATTGAGATGATTAAAGAATTAAATTACTTATCCAGAACTAAGAGCAGAAATAACAAAGTGTTTTAAGAGGTGTCAAATAGACCGAGGTCCAAAAAGAAAAAGAAAATCTATCTAAGATGATTATTAGGTTAAGAGGTACTGACTTTACAATAAGAGTCCAAAAGAGAGATACTGACATTGAATTCTAGAATCGTAGATGATAGGCTCCCATGACTTTGTCATCCCAATAAAGTAGTGAGGGAACTGGGGTGGGAATCAACCATGTCAGAATTCTGACAATTATGCAAAGCAGCAGTATTAACTGAAAACCAGATCCAAGAGAATCTGTGGAACCTCAGTAAGACAGCAGGGTCTGTGATGTTTCAAAATGGGACGATTCTCATCCCCCCCCAGCTCATTGGTACTGTACCCAAAGTCCAGCAGCATTATAGATGACAGAGAGGCCCAATCATGTTTACAGGTCTGTAGAGAACCCTATCCACGAAGCACAGCCAGTATTTTTCCACAATTGCATCTTCCTGGGAGATCTCCAGTCACAGAGAATGGTGGGTTTGACTTTAGTTCAACTCCAAGAGGACAAGCATACTCCAACAGCATCACTGAAAACTCACAAGCTGCTGACAACATCTCCAGTGCCTACGGCTGTGTGCTGGCCGAGACCCGCTCTAACTTCCTGCAAGCCTGGAGCTGCCAGCTCAAATCAGGAGCAAGAGCCAGTGACGGTCCCTCCACTCTGAGCCCCCAGGGAGCCATGGGAGAGCTCAGAGAAGCCTTTCTCACAGCCCAAAAGACCCTGGAGAATTCCCACCCCAGCTAAGAGGAACTTTTCTGGGTATATCCAATCACCCTGGAAGCCCTACATATCATTATTGGCTTGGCTTGTGTCAGCTGTGGGGGTTTCCTGGGTGCTCCTCTGAACTGTGTGAAGTTTCCCAGCACTTAATGACGATGGTTGGCCAGAGGAGTGCTTTCCTTTATTGCAGGAGAAGTCACCCTGGTCATCATAGCCAACTGCACATTTCCCCAGATTAAGGTCAGCAAGATCCGGGTCAGCGCCCTGTGCACTGAGCTCAGTGTATGTACCTTTGCAGAGGAGCAGACTACCCTTGAAGATTCTCGCAGTCCCTCTCCTCATCAAGCTCGTCAGCTGGGCATTGCTGTGTTCTCTGCCTTTCCAGTCTTCCATGCCACCTCTGTTATACCTGGATGTACTTGAATCCAGCTGAGAACATGCTCATAGCTAGAAATCCTTCCTGAAAATCTATTGCAATAGGCACAGCAGCCCACGGGCATCACCTGAGCCCCAGGTAACTGCTGTTCCTGCGAGCTGAGCTCACTGTGTCCTCCAAGGATGCCCATCCGGCACCTGGCCTCGCCGAAGCTCAGCTGTCCCCCACAACCCGTCTCCAGGGGCTGTCTTACCCTGCATCACACCCCGCTCCTTAGGTTACTACTCTGCTCCTTACACACACACAGAGACACACACACACACACACACAGAGAGACACACACACACAGAGACACACACACACACACAGATACACACACAGAGAGACACATACACAGAGAGACACACACACACACAGAGACACACACACACATAGACACACACACACACACACACACACATGCACCCCACCACCAACTACCACCATGGATCTAAGGGCCTGCTCTTGATGTCAGGGAAGCAAGCCTTAGTGTTGCTGCTTTCCCATCAATAAAAGGTTGACATTTGGCTGGGGTTAAAAAAAATGATTTCAGATGGTATAAATCAGATGTTCATGAGTTAAAAAATAATCCCAGAAAAAAATAAACTACCATAGGGATATTTGAAAAACTCCACTACTTTCCTGCCCTGTGTTTATAAAAGGCACGTGCATGCCTAAAGCTGCATGTATGCCCAAGACGTGCCTAGGGAAGGAGAATGCACTGGTCATTAACTTCTGGCTGACCTCTGAGGTCCTGAACAGCAAGGGGTGCAAAGGCTGTCTTGTAAGCTAGGGCTGCTTGCAGAGAGTGGGCGACATGCACGCAAGGCCCTTAAAGAATCCGATCATTCACTGAGTAACAAACCCTATTGACTCAAGTATGGACTCCCTAAAGTCATTTTTAGAAATAAAAACAAGAACTTAAAAAAAAAGAAGGTAGAATAGCAGACAACTGGATGTTTATACACTGCAGGGAACAAATTCACAGAATTATTCCAGGAAAGTACTAAGCAGATAAGCAGTACAAATAAAAACAATTCTTTGACCAGAAAAACCAACCAGACACAACCCAAACACCACAAGAACAAAGGTTGATGCCAAAGTTGTTACAATATGCTATCTAAACTGTGCAGTCTTCAACAAAAACAACAAAGTATGAAACATTCAAAGGAAAGATAAAAGCTATCACGTGCACAGAGAATAAAAAATGTACCTGAGGAGGCACAGACTGGATTATGTGAGCAAAATACTTTAAATCAACCTTTCTAACTCTTGACCCTCCCTGCTTGTTTCCTCCTAGCAGGCCCTAACTAAAGGGCTGTTGAACTGAACTCAATGTTAAACAAAAATATTTTATTTATAGCTTTTTTGAGGTATAATTTATATATAAAAATTGTGCATTTTTAAGGTGTTCATTTTGATGGGTTTGGACATAGGCATCTACTCATGATGCTATCACCACAATCAAAGTAATAAGCATACATATTCATGAAAATTCAAAAATTTTCTGACAAACAACATTTTTAAATGAATATACTCCATCTAAGGAAACCCAGAAGACATAGACATTTATGAAACAGATGCATACGGTGGCTATGGTGGTTTGGATGTAAGGAAAGTTAAAATTACAATATGAATGAATTTTCTTTTTTTAGATTTTATTTATTTATTTGAGAGAGAGAATGAGTAAGAGAGAGCATGAGAGGGAAGAAGGTCAGAGGGAGAAGCAAACTCCCCACAGAGCAGGGAGCCCGATGTGGGACTCGATCCCGGGACTCCAGGATCATGACCTGAGCCGAAGGCAGTCGCTTAACCAACTGAGCCACCCAGGTGCCCCTAAATGAATTCTTTTTTTTTTTTTTTTAAAGATTGTATTTATTTGACAAAGAGAAACACAGCCAGAGAGGGAACACAGCAGGGGGAGTGAGAGAGGGAGAAGCAGGCTTCCCGCCAAGCAGGGAGCCTGATGTGGGACTCGATCCCGGGTCTCCAGGATCATGACCTGAGCCGAAGGCAGTTGCTTAACCGACTGGGCCACCCAGGCGCCCCATCTAAATGAATTCTTATTATATATACTAAAAATGTCTTTAAACATAAAGTTTCTTTATTGAATAAAAAGTAAGATTTGACTTTGGGAAATTCACCTTTGCATCCCTTTTGACATATTAATGTATGAACTAAGAAACATAAATACTTGTTTTTTGATTAAGGCCATTTTTTAAAATAATTTATTTTATTTTATTTTTTCAGTGTTCCAAGATTCATTGTTTATGCACCATTTTTAATGTACTTATTTTATTTTATTTTATTTTTAAAGATTTTATTTATTTGTGCTTATTTTAGAGAGAAAGAAACAGAGACAGCCTGAGTGGGGGAAGGGCAGAGAGGGAGGGAGATGGGAGAATCCACCAGCAGCTCCCCCAGTAAGTGAGGAACCTGATGGGGGGCTCAACCCCCGGACCCTGAGATCATGACCTGAACCAAGACCAAGTCAGCTACTTGACTCACTGAGGGCATTAAAAAAAAAATGTGGTGTGTGTGTGTGTGTGTGTGTGTGTGTGTGTGTGAGGTGTGTGTGTGTTGTATGTAGCAGTTGTCAGGTTATTTCATAGCTCTTAAAATATAAAACACAAAATTATACAAATAACAATAGTTGGTTTTTTTTTTTAATTGTTGAAGCTTTATTTTTTCATACAACACAGAAAGCTTTATTCATCCACAGCATTCCAGAGAAAGGCAGTCTCACTTAACATGGTGTCCTCTTGGGTTTCTGCCAGTTCTCGGAACCGGTTTCCATTCATCCAGGTTCTTTTCGCCTCAGCTTCTCTCCCACTCCTCTTCCATCAGAGGTTTCAGGGAGTTGGAGCCCTTGGCTTGGTAGGCAAGTCCAAGGAACATGCCGAGGAGCAGAAAGCTCGATGTGCAGAAGACCGGCACCTGTCCATAACCTTCACCAATAATAGTCTTTGTGAATATTTACCAGTAATTTTTGCAGTGACAAGAAGCATATAATTTTGCATCCAGTATATTTACACACTTATCATCTCTCTTGACCTATTACAGTCCATATGTTCAATGCTTAGTGATTTTAGAAGATGTTAATTTTAAATGTTAAATTGTAAAAAGTGTTAATATATGTTTGTTGAGATAGTCTAGTATACTCATGATTTTTATAAGCACTTGAGTTTATAAAGTTCTGAATTCTGTTAGAATATAAAATACCAAACTTAGAATCAGATGGATCACTGTACAAATATTAATTAGTATTACAAATTTGAAATGCATTTATCTTCAAAGCAATTTAATGCAAATTAGGGCAAATGATTAAATAGCAGCATAATTATATCTACCTTGTGCCCTGCCAAAGTTAGGAAATCACACATGAGATTAAAACTGGAGGAAAGAAATAGAAAATCTTTTTTTTTTAATGATTTTATGTATTTATTTAACAGAGAGAAATACAGCTAGAGAGAGAACACAAGCAGGGGGAGTAAGAGAGAGAGAAGCAGGCTTCCTGCCAAGCAGGGAGCCTGATGTGGGACTCCATCCTGGGTCTCCGGAATCATGACCTGAGCCAAAGGCAGTTGCTTAACCAACTGAGCCACCCAGGTGCCTCTATCCTTCACTTTCTTTAGCTAGAAGACTTCAGTACTTAATTAATGTACTTAATGTATTTTCAAAGTGCTTATTACTCAACACTAGCCATTACCACTCTCTGGGTAGAACGTATCTCCTTAGTGAATGTATCAGAACTTCTGTAGATGGTACCCAAAGTTTGAGAAAAATAGCATGGTGACTAAATTTATATTAAGGACATCAACTTGACTCCATCTTGTAAGTTCTTCTTTGAAGGTTCCAGTCACTCTTTAGTAACACCGTATTTTCTAAAAGCAGTGTATTTCTGCATACCTATAAATCACTTAAAATGTCCCCTTCTCCTAAATGCAGCCTTCATCTATTTTTGTACCTTAGAACTTTCTTCCAGTTAAATGCCTGTATCAATACAGATAAAGTTCTCTTTCTCCAGTGCTTGTACTTTGAGAATCATAACATCTGAAATGATGTATAGTTAAAACAACATTTTGATCTGAAGGAAAGGATAAAGAGAGCAAACATGACCATAGGAAAATTGTGATATAAATTAAATTTGTCTTGGAAGTGCCTGAACTTCATTTACACAGGCTCTTTCTTACTTTCTATCCTTTCCCCATAATCGAGTGTCTCTCTTAAGTACTGTCCATAAACTGATTTTCCCAGAGAAGCCTACCTTGAACAGTCTCCTACTCCAGAGATATCTGTCTATGGCATTCTCAATTCTGAAAATAATTTAAGAACTATTCCATTAGTAATTCATATTTTCAGGGTGCTATCACAATCCTGACTATGGCTGACTTATTGCTGTGGTCATGTCTTTACCTGACTGAGGTGAATATCTTGGTGTGGAAAAGACTGGAGACACAATTCTCAGCAGTGGTTGCGAAGAGATGTATTAGCTCATGGAGGAGTTAATAATATTGTAAATACCATTTGGCTTTTCCATGCCCACTCAATAATGTTAAAGAATAGCCACTTTAAAGAGTAGATGATTCAGTAGATGATTCTAATCATAACCATTTCAGAAGGAAAGAAGAGCATGACTTAACAGTCAAACTGTTACCTTCAGAAAAAATAAAATAAAATAAAGCCCAGAATGCTGCCTTAACAGGACTTGGTCTCTCCAAATGAATTATGAGATAAAAGTAAATGAATGCATAAATAAATCACACAACAACATTTAAAGTGTTAGAAGAGAGCAGATAGTCTGTATTCCTCTTATGTTTTCCTAACACAGGAGATACTCAATAACATCTGTTAGAATTTCACAAATAGCAAAAGTTGGCAGTTCGTGAAGTTTTAATTAAATGAAAGAAAAAGAATTTGAGAGTTGGTAAGATTTCTGGGTTATTAATGCCTAAAATTTGTGGAGATAAGGAAATAAATTCTAGGTCAATTTTTTCATCGATGGGTTCTATTTAAAATGTCCTACCTTTAGGCTTTACGTCGTCTTTCAGATAACTGAGAAAAACATGTCCCCTTCTGTAAAGTGAAGGGGTGAATTTAAAAATCTACAGTAATGTTAGTCATGGTCAGCACTGCCATTTTAACTTTCCAAATAGGAAATAGAAAATTGTGTATTTTTGTTTTTTTTTGAAAGTGTTTTATCTTGGTAGAATTCTAGAGTTGTGAAGAAAATTTATCGAAAACTGAAATTTTGCAGTTTCTTAAATGCTGAAATTTTATCCAAAGCTACCACATTATTCTAGGAAACTATGTAACCTGACTTATAGGGGAACACATTACCTTAGGTCTTTAAGAGAAGCAGCACGGTATTAAGCTTTTTTTTTTTTTTATCACAGTCAAAAGATTATATTTCAGGTTCAAACAAATGATTCAGAATTGAGGTATGACATTTGTTATTTATGGACTTCGAGGAATTTACTAATCAAGTATGAGTTTTATTTTTCTCATATGTAGAATATTTAGGTTTGATGGCTGTTCTGCATCCACACAACAAATGAGACACAATATAAAAACAAAGTAAACATATGAAGCATATAAATGTAAGAAAAAATATTAATCTCCTATGTACAATATAAGGAAAGGAAGTAAAGGAAATAAAATACCAACCATAGTGACCAATAAGTTATAGACACTCAATGAGCTATCATCTTTAATGTAGTAATTAGCTAACAATATGGAGATATTTCCAAGTGATTTTTCTGGAATACAGATTGTTGAAATGTACTTCTCTAACTTTGACATATAAAATAAACTAAAACCTTTAAACTAGTGTTCTATATTAAGAAAAGTTTTAATTGTGATAAAATGCATAAAATTCACCATCTTAACCACTTTTAAGTGTATAGTTCAGTAGTAAGTACAAGATTCATAAACTTTTTATTAAAGTATAAAAGAATCACGAACTCCTGTTTCTGATTTTTTTTTAATATACATGTGTAGTATAATGGAATATTCTCATGGGTATGGCTTCCATTTCCCATTCTCCATTGATACAACTTGCATGCTAATCTTCCCTTATCAGTCAATTAAAAGTGAAAATAAAACAACCTCACAGACTTATTCCAATTATTAATGAAATATAAAAATAACATTAGACTATTATTTTTTAGTTTTTAAAATAATACTTAGGTGGTATCTTCCTAGTTCTTCACGTAAGAGACGTGGAAATCAAGGCTGAGATAAGTTTAGTGCTTGTGTAGTAATGTAATTAGCTAGCACTGAAACTGCAGAACACTTGTTTCTAATTAAATATTCTTTCTAAAATTTTAACAAAATTTTATTTACATAAATAAATTATTCAAAAGGAAATAATGAATTATTTTTTTCTCATGGTAATTTTTCTCTTTTATTTTTCATTGTGATTTCTCTTCCATTTTTGATAATAAGATGGTTTTTTCATGTTTTTTATTTTGTTTTGTTTATTTCTAATAAGGCCAAAGTAACACTTTTCTTATTTTCTTCACTTACTGGTAAATATAAAGAAATGTATATTAAATATACCCTATATATATATTTATTTATTTATCATTTATCACGAATTCATCTGCCTATACTGAGATTAATGTAAGAGGCTTCTGTTCATTGGATCAGAGCTCTAATATCATTATTCAATCTGTGAGCTGCTCCTCATTTGAATCAATAAAAGACTGAGAGGTCTTGACAAGCTATATTTTTTTCTGATATTGATCTTGATGACCAAGCTGGTGCCCTAGAGTCTGACCATTGATTTTAAAGGGGAGGCCTGTCAAGTTGGAGGCCAATTTTGTGCTATTAAACAGATCAGGTCTTGTAATTAAAGAAAATGTCAGGCTGTCATATTTTACAAGAGGGCCCATGGGAATATTTTCACGCAGTTTTCAAGCAAATTAGGAAGAATGCAGACCTGCTGGAGCCGAACACATACAGCAGACCCAGCACAAGCTTCTGTAGAAACGAAATCAATGTTCAAATGGTATGTGATTCATTGGCTCTCTATTTTCCCAAGACTCAATGATTTAAGGAATAATTTATGATGCCTGGCTTTAATAACATGCACTGCTGCATCAACTTAAAATGCATCAAACTCTTCTGAAAGAAAGTAACATCCAAATGAAAAGCTAATTTACTGTCAGGATAATGGAGAATATCCAAACTGTAGTCTGCAGCCTTTGCATCCCTTCTGTTTCCTTTTAGTGCTGACTGTAAATCAGAACTTCTTAGTCTATTTTCATTATGTATTTGCCTTATTCTTCTATCCGTCCAAGAAAGATTTACAGAGAATCTCTAAGTAAAAAGCTGTTGAAGAGCTCAGATTAAAGTAGAAGAAATAGATCAATAAAGAAAAAATGCATCATACTACTTGCAATATAGGTATAGTACGTTATTACTTTAAGAAGAGTATATGAGTGGCACACCTGGGTGTCTCAGTTGGTTGAACATCTATCTCTTGGCTTTGGCTCAGGTCATGATTGCAGTGTCATGGGACTGAGCCCTGTGTCCCTCTCCATGTCAGCATGGAGTCTGCCTCAGATTCTCTCTCTTACTCTCTGCCCCTCTCATTCATGCTCTCTCTCGGAAAAAAAAAAGAAAAAAATATATATTACACATATATATTTTACATATATATTTTATATATACATATACATTTTATATATTATATATTATGTATATATTTTATATAGATTACCTATATTACATATATAAATATATATTTTATATTTATATATATTTTATATATATCTTTAGGAAGAGTATGTGAGTTACTGTGACTAACTTATTTAGGAATATTTAGGAATTTAGTTTTCACAAAGCATTCTGATATGAGTTTGAGTTTATAAAAAACTGAGTCTTGAAAATTTTATGAAAGGACATGGTAAGTTCTTATTTACAATTTATGATTCATTTCTGAGGCTAAGAATACTCTAACACTGATAATAAAATATAGAGCTTTTATAGATGGAACAGGAAATACTAAAATACTAAGAAAATGAACCAAGTACACAAATGAACAATTGCACAAGGAAGAAATACAAATTAATATAAATATTCAGATAAACAACCTTCCACTATTCCTCCAAATAATGATTTTGCCCCTATGTCTCTCCTTCCCTCTGGAATTCCTATTACACTTGCCAGGACGTTCATACATGTATTCTCATCCTTATTATTCCTCCCAGTTTAAGTGTATTTTCTAGAGTGCTGGGTCTTCTGTGAAACTCATTCAATGAGTTACTAATTCTTTATGTGACACAGCCGGAGGAGCTAGCCTCGGCAGAGATGTGGGTCCCGAACCGTGGGATGTCCGACGGGCGAAATAATGACACGGACACGGAAATCTGATGCAAGCTGACAGACCCGAGGTCAGTCAGGAGAGACCTATGAAGCAGGCTCAGGCTCACACTCTGGCTTTTTAGCATTGGCTTTCTAGCTCTAGCTCTCTAGCTCGGGCTTTGGCCCTCTTGCTCTGCTTCTCTTCTTCTGTCTCTCTTTGCTTCTTGCTCTCTCCTCGCATTTCTTCTGTCTCTTTGCTGGCTCTCTTGCTGTTTTCCAGCTCTCTTGCTCTCTCCTCTCAGGCTTTCTCACTGCCTCTTGCTGCCTCTTTCTCTCAGTTTCTCTTGACTGACTGCTGCTCTCCTCGAAGGCCCTCTGCCTCTGTCTCTCAGCCTTTCAGTCTCTCTTGCCTGACAGGGGGCCCAGTCTTTTATTATTCCCAAGTGAGGAAGTTGGGTGGTGCAGTTAAATCTTTAACTGCTTTTGCACCCGCCCTAGAGACAGGATTAGTATTGTTACTGCAGGGTACAGACTGATTGCTTAAACTCACAGAAGTTGAGACCATTGAGGCAGAGGGATCAAGGGATACAGATAAGAGATACAGAGACATGATTACCAGGAGGAGGATTAAATGGAACTATGCGTCTTGAATAAGCACACAAAGGACATATTGCCCTGACCCACAGGGTATGTGGCTTTCCGGATTGCAGGAGGGGAAAGCCCAGAGGGGCTTTCATTCACATTCATGGGTACCTCCACCAAAGTTTTCCGGTGGCTTGGGCATGGCGGGAGGGGTGGATTACCACCGTTCCCCGACATTTATGTGTTACTGCTTTAAAATACAGATTTATTTTTTTGTATATTATAATTCCCTGTTAAGATAGTTCATTTGTTCATCTATTTTCTTTATTTCCCCTTGATTTAATGTTAGCTCTAGTTATTTTGAGATTATTTTCTGCTAACTCCAATATCTAGATTATTTAAGCATATGCATCTATCAACTATTTTATCTCTTGTATCAGTCACTTTTTCCTGTTGCCTTAAATATCTTCTTGTTGCTGTTTTGTATGTTGGACTCTGTAAATGATACATGTTGAGATTCTGGTTACTGTGTTCTTTATCTAGAAAATATTTTACTTTGTTCTGGTAGGCAGTTTGCTGTTGAAGAAGGCTAATTTTTGCTTTATTTATTTATTTATTTATTTATTTATTTATTTATTTTTAATTTATTTATTTTTAAGATTTTTTTTCTTTGACAGAGAGAAACACAGCCAGAGAGGGAACACAAGCAGGGGGAGTGAGAGAGGGAGAAGCAGGCCTCCAGCCGAGCAGGGAGCCTGATGAGGGGCTCGATCCCAGGTCTCCGGGATCATGACCTGAGCCGAAGGCAGTCGCTCAACCAACTGAGCCACCCAGGAGCCCCTAATTTTTGCTTTATTAAGATGGGTCTACATTAGACTTTGACACTTACATCCCAGATTTAGTAGATTTCCTTAAATAAATTTTTATTAATTTGCTGTATGCTCTAAGGGCAAACATAGCTTTTATCCTTATGTCATGTTCTTACTCCAAGTTGATGGCTTTTGTGGGGTTCCAATGGGAAGAACAGAGTGTCCACTATAATCGCTGCATTCTTGCTGAGCCAAAAGGTGAGTATCTTCCTAACACGGGAAGACCACAGATTCATCCTTTCCTTTTAGCTTCCTAGCAGCTGCTGTGTCTAAGAACTTCACAGTTTTTTCCCCGAACTTTTGCAGTCCAGAAACTAGCTAGAATCCAAGAAGTATTTCCACATAAATGTCTGGTTGCTCTATACGCAGTTTTTCTTTACTTCATCAATCACAGATCCTTCTGGAGAAGATGCAAGCTGTAAGCTGTGTCCCTTCCACTGATCACGACCGCTGTTTCCCACCAGCGCTCGACCTCGCTACACTAAAGCTCAGATATTAGGTCACAAAGACATAACAGCATAATTTAAAATCGAAAGAAACTTGATGCAAGATAAATATCTAACAATAAGACACTCTTAAATAATGGCATAATCACATAAGAAATTATGGTGTTAATGATTACATTAGAAAAATTTTGATAATACATTTTAGCTTTTTCTGCCCTTATTTTTCCTTTTTATTTATTTTATTGATATTAAGTCATATTACCATAGTTAAATTATTTGTCATAAATGTATATTTTAATCAGTTTTAAAAATATATACACTGGTATAGACACTATCCCAATCAAAATATAGAATATTTTTATAACCTGAAAAGTACCCTTGTGATATTGTTATTCAATTCACACTACAAATGGGTAAAAATGGGGCACCTGGGTGACTCAGTTGGTTGAGCGACTGCCTTCGGCTTAGGTCATGATCCCGGAGACCCAGGATCGAGTCCCACATCAGGCTCCCCGCTCAGCTGGAGGCCTGCTTCTCCCTCTCTCCCTCCCGCTGCTTGTGTTCCCTCTCTCGCTGTGTTTCTCTCTGTCAAAAAAATAAATAAAATCTTAAAAAAAAAAGAACAAATGGGTAAACATTTCCAGATTTATATTGTCATAGATATTCTCTGTTCCTGAAATTCACATAAATGAAATCATAGAGGAAATACTTTTGCAGATTGAGATTTTACTTAAATTATTGTTTGAAATTTGTTCATTCTACTCAATACATTAGAATTCTTTACTTTTATTTATGAAAAAAAATCGCAATGTGTTAATCCTCTATTGTATGAATTTGTCAAACACTTTTTCTGCATTAAGATGAGCATAAGCATCTTTCTCCTTTATTTATTTATTTTTTTAAAGACTTAACTTATTTATTTCTCAGAGAGTGTGCATGAGTGGGGGGTAAGTAGAGGAAGAAGCACACTCCCCACTGAGCAGGAAATCTGACAAAGGGCTCAATGCCAAGGCACTGAGATCATGACCCCAGTGGAAGCCAGCCACTCAAATGACTGAGCCATCCAGGTGCTCCTCCTTTATTTTGTGAATATAACTATTTAGTTTGATTAATTTTGAAGTAGAAAACCCAACTAACATTCTTTCCCATTGTGTCATCTTATCTCTATGTATCTATATCTATATTTCTATTTTTACATATTATCAGGTTTGTTTTGCTTATTTTTTTGTCAACGAATTTTGTGCCCTTGCTTAGGAAGGCCATTGTTCTATGTGTCTTCTTTTACAATACCATTGTCAGATTTTGGTTTCAGGGTTGTGCTGCCTTATCAAGTCAGTTGGGGATGAAGATATATTAGCTCATATTAGAGTGCCATTTTTTTGGCCAAATCCACAAGAATGAAGGATCCCATAACAGTGCATGTAGAGTGGAGAATGGAATAAAGGAGGAAGTTATGGCTCAAGTAGCATAGACTTTGACACTTACATCCCAGATTTAGTAGATTTCCTTGAATATTTTTTTATTAATTTGCTGTATGCTCTAAGGACAATTTTCAGAACTTAGATATCTAAAAAATAATAATTTTCCCTACTTACAGATGTTTCACTGGAGAGAGGGTCCAAGAACTCATCCCACTATCATCTTCAAATTTGCTCCTTGGGTGCTACTCTTTTTATTAAAGACAAAACAATTTTATTTTGATCTCTTCCAAAGATTCTAAATTAACCTAATGTTAAATTTATTTTTACATTTTTGAAGTATCAAACTTTTCAAAAAGTCTAACTTAATATCAATAGAATTGTAATTTTAAGGAAATTATACTTTATTCTTCATGCTAATTTGTTGCATTATTAAAATTGACCATATTCTTAGTATTGTAGTACCTATAGCTCTCTGACCATGCTCAAAACTCCAAAGAAAGATTAAGAAATATTTTTTTAGCTTCTTATCTGAAAATTGTATCTCAGTTGGGCACCTGGGTGCCTGTCATTAAGCGTCCTGCATCGGGCTCCCTGCTCAGCGAGAAGCCTGCTTCTCCCTCGCCCATTCGCTCTGCTTGTGTTCCCTCTCTTACTATGTCTCTGTCAAATAAATAAACAAAATCTTTATAAAAAATTATATCTCAGTTGTATTTACTATCTAGAGACATACTTACAAAATTCTCTTTAGACTTTTATATCTCCTAAGCCACTGTCACTGAAAACATCACAACAGATGGCTTTTTTGTTGACTGCCACTATCTTCTAGCCAGGAGAGAAATGTCAAAAGGCCTCCAATTCGTTCTTTGACTGTGATCAGGCCTGCACCATCTGAAATGAAGTATCAGAAATGCAATAGAGAAAATCTATTCCACTGAAATTTGAATATATACTGAACATAAATGTAACAAAAACAAAACAAAACAAGAAACAAATTAAATAATGCTTAACAGTGGCATATATATTATTTGCTTCCTCAGAAATTGCAATAAGCTAGTAATGCCTGAAAACAAAAAAAGATATAATATGATGTGCCTGGATTAAAGACAACATAAGTTCTTTTAAAAATTATTGTGCCACATACTTGCTTTAAAAAAAAAAAAAGATTTTTTTTATTTATTTAACAGAGAGAGAGATCACAAGTAGGCAGAGAGGCAGGCAGAGAGAGAGGGGGAAGCAGGCTCCCTGCTGAGCAGAGAGCCTGATGTGGGCCTCGATCCCAGGACCCTGGGATCATGACCTGAGCTGAAGGCAGAGGCTTTAACCCACTGAGCCACCCAGGCGCCCCACATACTTGCTTTTTGGCCTGCTGTAAATTATATAGAGTCTCTGTGAGTCTTGGATTCCTTATACGTTAATGATTATAATGATTATATCTTTATGGTATTGCTGTTAACATTAGATATCGTGTTTCACATAATGTGTAAGCTTTAGGAAATACGTTTTTCTTCCTTCATAGGATACCAATAGCTTCTACTATAATATCCTTCCTCCTCCTTCACAGAAAGTAGTATTTATAGCCAAAAAGTTAAGAAAATGTCTGTAGGGGCACCTGGGTAACTCAGTCATTAAGCGCCTGCCTTCGGCTCAGGGTCATAATCTAGGAGCCCCAGGATCCAGCTCTTCATCGGGCTCCCGACTCAGTAGGAGGCCTGCTTCTTCCTCTCTCACCCCTCCTGTTTGTGTTCCCTCTCTAGCCATGTTTCTCCCTGTCAAACAAATTAAATATTAAAAAAGAAATGTCTCTACCCAGTTTGCTTTCATTGAATTGTATGGTGTTGGCAAACATTATGTAGCCTTCCTGCATAGGACTGTTGTAAAACAGAGTTCAAACATTGTTTATGAAATGGTAAGAATACTCTGAAGCATTAGTCAGTATTCAATAAGTATTAGCCATCATTCTTATATTCTCGGAAATCATATGTAATAAATAAAAAATAAGTTCATTTAGAGAAATTAAGGTATTTTTTCTAAGTCCTTCAACAATTAAATGGCATAAATAGTAATGAGAGAAATGTAGATGGGATTGCAGGTCTTCCATTGAAAGACAAGGAAATGAGATTTTAAGGAGTGTACTCATATTCACAGTTTGAAAAAGCAGGAGTGGCTTTAGTACAAAGCAGGAAGAGTAGATAAAATAAGTGGAACATCCAGAACTGTTTAGAGTCATGCTACATCTAATTTTCTATAGACGGATCAACTCTTTCTCAGGTATCATCACATCATTCAAGATTTCAAGATTTTTATGGTTGCTTTTCTACTATTTTCTCTAGAATACTAAACTCAATGAACAGAAATCAAATATGAACCAAATAAGGTTTAACAATCAACATATAGGATCTCACTCGCAAAATAATTTCGTAAATGTAGGTCATGATTGAGGAGTAAAAGCAAATTAAGTTGAAATATGTAAATCGTTGTGACCCACTTTTAGTTCAAATTATTTGTGGTCTGACACAGATTTTTCACTTGTTTGATTATAAAAGTGTCCTTATTAATCCATTTTATTTGACTCTTTAATTTCTAAGATCAACATGTCCCTCATTAATTTATTTGAGACTCAAGCCTTCTATAGGCAGCCAAAAATGTGGTAAAGTGTTAACATTGAAACAGCAGAAAAAAATCTATTGAATGAGAGAACAAAAAGATTTATTTAGAATTTCAGGAGGGTCCTTCCTACTTAACTAAATGTAATTTACCGCAGAACACAGGCACTGTATATGATACAAAGCATCATACTTGACCTCAAAGTGTACATTTTCAAAGAAAAAATTAGTCTCTTTACAAGACAGATTAATTCACATAAAATTAATATTCACTAATTTTGTATTTATTGATTAAAAGGCCCTTTAAATTGTCTTTAATAAGACAACTGAAAAGCAAAGTTTTGTTCTAAATAATTTACCTCCGGGTTAGTAGTTACTGTTTGCAAAAAACTGTCATTATTTTGTATTACTTTAGCCTTAGTCATGACCCAGACTTTATTCTCTTACTAAGGAATTTATCCATAAGAAGATATTGTAGGATAAGCATATTCTGAGCTCAAAGTAAAGATGAATGGTGGACTGTCTTGTTCCTATCTGGGTACATGAGTCAGAATGTGAACCTATTTTAGTCCAAAAGAGTCAGAAATAGGTAATGCATTAAAGCCTTTTGACCATGTAAAAGCAAATTACAAGATCCAAGTAGTGAATAAATATGTAGTAATTGAGTAATGCCAGTTTTGAAAGTATGTATAGCTCCTCAGTGTCATAACATATGGAAAAATTCATGTCACATAATTTTGGAGCAATCATTCATTTATTTAGTTAATGAAACTATTTATTGCTAGCCAAAATGGAATATGTGCACATATATGTTTCATAAAATATTTTAAGCAACTGAAATATTTAAGCAATCTGGTTCCTATTTTTTTTTTAAGATTTTTAAATAATCTCTACACCCAATATGGGGCTCAAACTCATAACCTGAGATTAAGAGTCACGTGCTCCAGCAACTGAGGCAGGCAGGTGCCCTATCCCAGCAATCCTGTTGTTCTAAAAATTTGATAGCAAAAGTATATCTTATTATTTTACCCACATGAGGAATTTTGAATTGTTTCGCTCATTTCATGAATATGGATATATCATAGTGAGCATGGTATACATATATAAATACACATGTATATACACATATATGCATACACAATATCTTATTGCAAACAACCATGTTCACTGGTTCAGTGGTGATGATGTTTGTGGTAGTTAGCTTTACTTTCATCATCAAATAGCAAGAAAAAGTATTTAATTTCTGGGCAATAGAAGAAAACTTGGCCTTCACTGGGCAAGTTTGGAAGAAGTAAACTGAGTCATGGATTGGCGCACAACTAAGAGAACACCACTTCTATTAATTAAAAGCAGGAAGTAAAGGAGAGAAAAAAAGGGAGAAAAGAGGAAGGAAAATTAAAAAAGGAAAAAGGAAAGGAAGAAGGGAAGGGAGGAGGTGTCCAAGTTTAATTACAACCATAATGCTTCGTATGTGCACCATAGTCAGATTGGAAAGATTAAAAAAAAAAAAAAAAAAAAGAATGGCTTCGTGGAAGGGGTAGTATTTATCATGTATAAGAAAAGGTAAAGTTTAGTAAGATTGGCGTTCTGACTCTGTAGCACGGATGGGCCTGAAAGTCACATTTCTGACAGTCTCCCTGGCAATGCTGGCGTTGCTCTTCTGCAGACCACACTTTAAGTAGTGAGGTAATACGGGATGGAGAGGATGTTGATGTCTATTCAGGCCGAGTGAAGAGGACACCTTATATCATGGGAGAATTAAAGGGTGGTGATCAGGCGAACTGGGTTGAAAGTTCTTGGTTTTGTCACAAGAAGGAATTCAAGGTCAGACGTGTAGCATAGTGGATAAGTAACACAAGCAAGGAAGTTTCCTAAGGCAAAAAAAAAAATACGATCTTGAGAAATGGGAGCTAGGGAGAGTGTACTGGGCCCTGGAAATTGTGTTTCTATCTTTCATTGACAGTTGTTAACTAGAGGATGGAACATTTATTACTTGGGGCCCATAGCAGGGCTTCTCGTTTTTTCTTCCTGATCTGGTCAGGGGTCTCTCATCCTGGCATCCTCCAGCTCAGGCTGTCTGTCCTGATTCAGCTTCTTGTGGGGTGCTGCTAGGACAGGCTTCTGACCTTCCTGCTAGCTGGCCATAACTTTGTCAATGCTGACCTTTAGACATCCTATTAAAACCTAACTGCCTGCCTACTTTAACATCCTCTGCTCAAGGAGTCTGGGCCCTTAAAATATTCTAAAGGTTAATGGGTAATGGCCCATCTTCTGTAACTACCTCATGCTGGTGTGGGACATTGATCCCACCTGAGGTTTCCAGAAACCCTTGCTTTCTAAGTTTTAGGGAAGCTGGGTAGATAGACAGTGGAGTGTTCAAGGAACCCATGGCTTGGTCTAATGAGTATTGATATTCTTTTGTTTCAGAGTTGCTATGGACCACCATCTGGAGATTTATCTGTCTGAAGGGAGAAGAAATAATTTTTTTGTAACTTTAGGATACAAGGTCCAAACATCATAATAAGGAGAATAGTTATTAAGGGCCCACAAAGAGGATATAACCATGAAAGTTCTGGAAACCAGGAGAACAAGGAGTCCCAACATGAGGAGGAGATAGGATGGGTTTATGGGGATCTGTGGTCCAGTTAGTTATTATTGCAATGACCTGGAAACTTTCTTTAACCTCTCCAGATGAATTGTTCCATATAAAGTTTGATGTGTTAGTTACTGTGTAGATGTCTACCATTTTGTAAGAATGTAGTCTTACAAGGGCTTCTTGTAGCCAGTGGCTTGCTGCCTGATTTTATGTAATAGTATTCTTACTTCTCAGGAGAAATTAGTACAGGTGTGGCAAGTGGTGCTATATGTCATATAGATTCTGTTTTGTTTAGCAATCAATCAGGTAATTAATAGAAGAAACTTCTATGGAAACAAAAGAAAAATGTAGCATAATGGAGCATACTATAAGCCTACTGTCTCACGCCCAAGTGCTGTCAATGTGATTTCTAAATGATAGGCTCAAAGTATCCTCAGATGGCATGGGAGCAGGCAGTTGCAATCATATGGGCTTTTTTTTTTTTTTTTTTGATTTGTAATTCAAGTGTCTAGTGATCTTTTTGAGTGACTCATAAGCAACAGTTACAGAGATTGTCTATATATGAGTTTTGTCACCATTTCTCTTCAATTGACCTTAATTTGTCCAGCTTTTTTAGTCTGTGCTTCAGTTTTTAATGACTTTAAATCAAGAGAGTAGAATAAGATTGGATCCCTTGCTTTGGGGAGTTATAGCCAGATATTTGAGGAAACCAGAGGAGTTTAAAATCTAGTCTCATTTATAATAAGTAATATTGAAATCTAACATCTATAAAAATATGTTATTGAAACATTTTCTCTCTCTGAAATCACCCTTATTTCCATTAAATATAGCCAAATTAAATTTAACTCACTTTTAAAATAAGTCTAGTTTTAATAAACTTGGCCTACCTATTTACATAAGCTCAGCAAGAATTATGATTGGCCATATAAGTTTTTAAAAATCTGCTTTTCTGGAACTTTTTGTAAGGAATCTCTAGATTGATTTTTTTTAATTAACATATAATATATTATTTGTTTCAGGGTACAGGTCTGTGAATCATCAGTCTTACACAATTCACTCAGCATAGCACTCACCAGAGCACACAGCCTCCCCAGTGTCCATCACCCAGCCACCCCATCCCTCCCATCCCCCTCCCTGCCAGCAACCCTCAGTTTGTTCTTGAGAATAAGCATCTCTTGTGGTTGAAGCTGGAGCCAAACCAAATATTTGTTGTCATACTTGCCTGTTATACCTAGAGACTGGGTGAATTCCTCATATCAATGTCCTCAAAATAACCTGAGGTTCCTGAACCTGCCAGGAAGTGACATGCTTTACTCACCTGGTGAGGCTGCTGGGAACTCTATAAGCAAGGTATCAGGCCAGCATTTCCAAGGGGCTCTATAAAGTCAACCTTAGATCCTAAAAACTGTCTGGTTATATTTAAGTCTATGCATGTTTCAAAGATGACATTTCAATCAAAACTTTCATAATACAGCCAATTTCCAATGGTGTCCTTCTACAGGAACAGATTTTCACAGAACTTACAAAAATAATTATATTGTCATAAAAAAATATTCACTGAGAGTTTTTGAATTTCAGAAGGTTTAAGTCAGAAGCAAAGCTAAATGCTTCAATTTGTACACAAAGGAATATTTTGTTGTATTTCTGGAAGTCATAGATATCTTAAGAGAAAACTTCATCAATCTAGAATAGCAAATATTAGAGCATCAACAGTGTTTCAAACAAGAGTCATAAAAACTATAATCATCTTTCATTAATCCCATGTTATTAATTTCCATTCCATGTTAATGTAGCTTTCCCATTAATTCTAGAAATTCTTACCCAGTTTAGTTGTATGGTCTTAGAGATATTAGAAACCTGTATTTTTATAAAGATCTCTTCATGAGTTTCCTTGAAGATGGAATATACTTCGCAAAAGGATAAGGACAATAACTATACCTAACAAAAAACTCAGAGATGGACAAGGTTAAAGATCTGATGAGAGCACATTGTTCCGCAATTGACAAGAAAATCTATTTATTTCTGTGGCACATAGCATTCTGATAATTAGAATGTCTAGTGATGACCTTATACCAGAACATATTACGAATTTTTTTTAAAGATTTTATTTATTTATTTGACAGAGAAAGATCACAAGTAGGCAGAGAGGCAGGCAGAGAGAGAGGAGGAAGCAGGCCTGGATCCCAGGACCCTGAGATCATGACCTGAGCTGAAGGCAGAGGCTTTAATCCACTGAGACACTCAGGCACCCAGAACATATTAGGAATTTCTTATAATTTTAGAACAGTTATAGTATTTATTCTTATAATACAACTGAAGAAATTTCACCATGTTTGTTTAACAATGCTTCCTAAGTAACTTAATATATCAGGTGAACAAGCCTAATTAGTCAAAATGTTTTAAAAAACATGACTAAACAGGATTACAGATCATTAAAAATTTAATATTTATACTTAACCAAGGTAACAATAAAGGATCCTGCAGGTTATATAGTTATTAGCAAAACTTAACTCCTATAAAACTGAGAAGTTTCCATTTTATTAAGTAATCAAAGACTTTATAAAGACAAAATGTAGAAACGTCAGTTCTCTGAGTAGAAAAATAAAAAATAAAGATTATTTATTTATTTATTTATTTATTTTTACCAAGGGTAGGTAAACAATTTAAGAAAGCTTTATCATTTTTTTTTTAAGATTTTATTTATTTATTAGAAAGAGAGAGATAGCGAGAAAGAGAGCGCATGATACTGGAGGAGAGGGACAACCAGGCTCCCTGCTGAACAGGGGCCCCAACATGGAGCAGGACCCCAGAACCTTGGGGTCACGACCTGAGCCAAAGGCAGATGTTTAACAGACTGAGCCACCCAGGCTCCTGAAAACTTTATCTTTTTAATACAAAGAAAGCTGAATCTCAATCCTATAATAGTGTAATTCAAAAAACAAATCCATTTATGTATGTATGTAATTATTTATTTATTTATTTATTTATTTAAATATTTTATTTATTTGACAGCGAGAAACACAGCGAGAGAGGGAACACAAGCAGGGGGAGTGAGAGAGGGAGAAGCAGGCTTCCCGCCAAGCAGGGAGCCCGATGTGGGACTCGATCCCGGGTCTCCAGGATCATGACCTGAGCCGAAGGCAGTCGCTCAACCAACTGAGCCACCCAGGCGCCCCTCATCTATTTATTTTTTAAAGAAACATTATGTATTATTTGCTTCAGGAGTATAGGTCTGTGAATCATCAGTCTTACACAATTCACAGCATTCACCATAGGGCATTCTCTCCCCAAGTTCCATAACCCAGCCACCCATCCCTTCCTCCCCCCAGCAAACCCTCAGTTTGTTTCCTGAGATTAAGAGTCTCTTATGCTTTTTCTCCATCTCTGATCCCATCTTATTTCATTTTTTCCCCCTCCCTACTCCCTATGACCCCCCACCCTGACCTCAAATTCCTCATATCAGAGAGATCATATGATAATTGTCTTTCTCTTATTGACTTATTTCACTCAGCATAATTCCCTCTATTTCCATCCATGTCATTGCAAATGGCAGGATTTCAGGTTTCTTGATGGTTACATAATATTTCATTATATATATATACACCACATATTCTTTTTTTTAAGATCTTATTTATTTATTTGACACAGAGAGAGATCTTAAGTAGGCAGAGAAGCAGGCAGAAAAAAAGGAGGAAATAGGCTCCCCACTGAGCAGAGAACCTGATGTGGGTCTTGATCTCAGGACCCTGAGATCATGACTTGAGCTGAAAGCAGAGGTTTTAACCCACTGAACCACCCAGGTACCCTATACCACATGTTCTTAATCCATTCACGTGTTGATGGACATCTGGGTTTTTTCCATAGTTTGGCCATTGTGGCCATTGCTGCTATAAACATTGCCCATGCCCATTTGGATCACTACATTTGTATTTTTAGGGTAAGTACCAGTTGTTTGATTGCTGGGTCATAGAGTAGCTCTATTTTCAACTTTTTGAGGAAACTTCCTACCATTTTCCAGAGTCGCTACACCACTTGCTTTCCCACCAACAGTGTAGGAGGGTTCCCCAGGAACATGGCAGACTGTCCACTATCACTACTGCTATTTAACATAGTATTTGAAGCTGCAGCCTCAGCGGTCACACAACAAAAAGAAATAAAAGGCATCTTAATTGGCAGAGAAGTTGAACTCTCATTCTTTGCAGATGATATGATGCTTTAGGTGGAAAACCCAAGACTCCACTCCAAAACCGTAAGAACTCATATGGGAATTCAATAAAGTGTCAGGATATAAAAATCAATGCACAGAAGTCAGTTGCATTTCTATACACCAACAGCAAGACAGAGGGAAGAGAAATTAAGGAATTGATCCTATTTACAGTTGCACCCAAACCCATAAGATACATAAGAATAACCCTAACCAAAGAGGAAATAATCTGTACTCAGAAAACTATAAAATACTCATGAAAGAAAATGAGGAAGACAAAAAGAAATGGGAAAACATTCCATGCTCATAGATTAGAAGAACAAATATTGTGAAAATGTCTATACTACCTAAAGTAATTTACACGTTTAATGCAATCCCTATCAAGATACCACCAATTTTTTTTTTCCCAAAGAAATGGAACAAATGATCCTACAATTTATATGGAACTAGAAAAGACCCTGAATAGCCACAGGAATGTTGGAAAAGAAAACCAAAGCTGGTGGCATCACAATTCTAGACTTCAAGTTCTATTACAAAACTGTAATCATCAAGACAGTATAGTACTGGCATAAAAACAGACACATAGATCAGTGGAACAGAAGAGCCCAGAAATGGACCCTCAATTCTATGGTCAGCTAATCTTTGACAAATCAGGAAAGAATGCCCAGTGGAAAAAAGACAATGCCTTCGAGAAATGGTGTTGGGAAAATTGGACAACAACATGCAGAAGAATGAAACTGGACCATTTCCTTATACCACACACAAAAAGAAATTCAAAATGGATGAAAAGACCTCAATGTGAGACAGAAATCCATCAAAATCCTTGAAGAGAACACAGGCAGCAACCTCAGCAATTTCTTCCTAGGAACATTGCCAAAGGCAAGAGAAGCAAGGGCAAAAATGAGCTATTGGGACTTATCAAGATCACAAGCTTTTGCACAACAAAGGAATAAGTCAACAAAACCAAAAGACAACTGACAGAATGGGAGAAGATATTTGCAAGCAACATATCAGATAAAGGGCTAGTATCCAAAATCCATAAAACCCATTCATTTCAATATTAGTCAGTTCTGATCATACACAAAATTCTTTTCCAGCTTTCTCTTCACTAAGCTTCTACAACTTTTTAATTTAGATTTTGCCTGAAGACTTTACTCTAAATAGCCAGTCTCATTTTAGGGTAAAATTATTATTTTTTTATTTTTCTTACTATACTTCCATTCATATATATATGCTTCTAGGGGCACCTGGGTGGCTCAGTCTCTTACACATCTGCCTTCAGCTCAGGTCAAGATCCTGGAGTTCCAGGATAAGGATGGAGCTCTGCATAGGAATCAGGCTTCCTGCTCAGCAAGGAGTCTGCTTCTCCCTTTCCCCCCTACCCTGCTCATGTTCTCAATCTCCCTCTTTCTCAAATAAATAAACTCTTAAGAAATAAATACACCTAATATTTCTTGCATAGAGCTGCTTCAGTTATTTTTCTCAGTCTTAATTATAATTAACAGAATTTTAACTCTTAGGATCCTTAGTCCCCTGAAAATTAAGTAGTCACCAATTGTGAACTGTTTGTTACACCAGAATTTTTTAGAACTAAAATGTATGAATATATTTCAGTTTATTATTTATTTATTTATTTATTTATTCATTCATTCATTCATTCATTCATTCATTCATTTGACAGAAAGAAACACGGCTAAAGAGGGAACACAGCAAGAAGAGTAAGCGAGGGAGAAGCAGGCCTCCTGCTGAGTAAGGAGCCTAATGTAGGACCTGAACCCGGAGCTCTAGGATCATGACCTGAGCTGTAGGCAGATGCTTAACAATTGAGTCACAAGAGGTGCCCCATATTTCATAATTTCTAAAACCATGTTTTTCCATAGTGCAATCTTTAAATAAAGCATGTTTATCAATAGACATGATATCCTCCGTTTCTCTATAATAATAGGCCAAAAGCAAATAAGCTTATTTGAGTTTGGTAATCAATGCTTTAATATTCTATTTTATTTGGGAAAGACTTAAGTATTCAATGAATTCAATCCAATTTGTCATTTAACTTAGTGAAACTGTAAAGTTTCAAATTACCAAAGATTTTGAAAGCTCAAAACCATTTTATTTATTGAATCTGCTTGTTCTTACCAATTACCCATGAAGACTTTATGAGACAGACAAAATCAACCATTATTTTTTTTATAGTTTAAATTAAAGTTAGTTGACATATAGTGTATAATTAGGTTCAGGGTAGAATTTAGTGATTCATCAGTTGCATATAACACCCAGTGCACATTACATCAAATGCCTTCCTTAATGCCCATCCCCCAATTACCCCATTTCCCCAATGACCACGCCTTGAGTAACCCTCAATTTTTCCCTGGAGTTACGAGTCTCATATGGCTTTCCTCATTCTCTATTTTTATCTTATTTTATTTTTTCTTTCCTTCCTCTATGTTCATTTGTTTTCTTTCTTTCTTTCTTTCTTTCTTTCTTTCTTTCTTTCTTCTTTTTTCTTCTTTTTTCTTTTTTAAGGTTTTATTTATTTATTTGGGACAGAGATAGAGACAGCACACGTAGGAAAAATGGGAAAGGGAAAAGCTAACTTCCCTCTGAGCAAGGAGCCTAATGTGGGGCTCATTCCCAGGATCCCGAGATCATGACCTGAGCCAAAGTCCGCCACTTAACCAGCTAAGCCATCAAGGTGCCCCATTTTGTTTCTTAAATTCCACATATTAGTAAAATCATATAGCATTTGTCTTTCTCTGACTGATGTATTTCCCTGAGTATAGGACACTCTAGTTCCATCGATGTTGTTGCAAATCGGCAGGCTTCATTCTTTTTGATGGTTGACTGATATTCCATTCTGCATATATACAACATATTCTGTATCTATTCTTCCATCAATGGACATCTGGGCTCTTTCCTTATTTTTGCAATTGCTGCTATAAACATTAGGGTGAATGTGCCTTTTAAAACCACTATATTTGTATCCTTTGGATAAATACCTTGTAGTGCAATAGCTGGGTCATAGGACAGTTCTGTTTTAACTTTTTGAGGAACCTCCATACTGTTTTCCAGAGTGGCTGCACCAGTTTACATTCTCACCAACAGTGTAAGAAGGCTCTCCTTTCTCTGAATCCTTGCCAACATCTGTCATTTCCTGACTTGTCACTTTTAACCATTTTGACAAGTATGAGGCAGTATCTCATTGTGGTTTTGATTTGTGTTTCCCTAATGATGAGTGATGCTGAGCATTTTTCCATGTGTCTATTGGTCATATGTAGGTCTTTGGAGAAAAGTCTGTTCACATCGTCTGCCCATTTCTTGACTGGATTTTTTTGGTTTTTGAATATTGTTTTTGAGAAGTTCTTTATAGATTTTTGATATTGGTCCTTTATCTGAAATATCATAGGCAAATATCGTCTTCTATCCCGTAGGTTGTCTTTTAGTTTTGTTGATTGCTTCCTTTGCCATATAAAACCTTTTTATTTTGATAAAACCCCCATAATTATTTTTGCTTCTGTTTTCCTTATCTCTGGAGATGTATCTAACAAAAAATTGTTGCAACCAAGGTCAAGGGGATTTCTGCCTATGTCCACTAGGGTTTTGATATATTCCTTTCTTACATTTAGATCTTTCATCCATTTTGAATTTGTTTTTGTGTATGGTGTAAGAAAGTGGTCCAGTTTCATTCCTCTGCATGTCTCTCCCCAAGTTTCCTGGCACCATTTATTGAAGAGACTGTCATTTTTTCTCACTGGACATTCTTTTCTGCTTTGATGAGGATCAGTTGACTATAGATTTAAAGTTCCATTTCTGGGTTCTTTATTCTGTTCTGTTGATCAGTGTGTCTGTTTTTGTACCAGTTCCATACGTCTTGATGATTATAGTTTTGTAATACATCTTGAAGTCTGGGATTGGAATGCTTCCTGCTTTTCTTTTCTTTTTCAACATTTCTTGGCAAGTTGGGGTCTTTTCTGGTTCCATGCACATTTTAGAATTGTTTGTTCCAGGTGTTATAAAAATGCTGGCGTTATTTTGATAGGGAGTGCATTAAATGTGTACATTGCTTTTGGTATTATAGATATTTTAACAACATTGGTTCTTTCAATCAATGAGCATCAAATGTTTTTCCATTTCTTTGTGCCCCTCAATTTCTTTCATAAGTGTTTTATAGTTTTCAGAGAGCAGAGCCCTTATCTCTTTGGTTAGGTTTATTCCCAGGTATCTTATCATTACTGGTACAATTGTAAATGGGATTGATTCTTTAATTTCTCTTTCTGCTGCTTTATTGTTGGTGTATAGAAATGCAACAGACTTCTGTGCATTGATTTTATATGCTGAAAATTTGCTGAATTCCTGTAACAATTCTAGTAATTTTTTGGTGGTGGCTCAGATTTCTACATCAAGTATCACATCATCTGTGAAGAACAAAAGTTTGACTTCTTTGCCAATTTGGATACCTTTCATTTCTTTTTGTTGTCTGATTTCTAAGGTTAGGACTTCCAGTACTATGTTGAACAACAGTGAAAATTAACCATCATTTTATGTCATCTTCTTGCTGACAAATTGCATCAGAGTTAACATGAGGGTATTTGACCTTTACTAAACCTTGGTAGAAAGAAGTTTTATATTTAATCCTGATAACTCTAAAGACATGTCTATTTTAATTAAGCCAACAAACTTAAATTATCTTAAATACCAAATATGCTTCACCTACATTCAGTAGAAAGTAACTTAATTTGTTCCCCACTATCAGTTTTACTTGATTAAAGTCCTGTGGGGAAATCTGAAATGGACAGTTTAAGTCCATGGGAACCCTTGCACCCCTAATGGTTCACTTTGATAACATAGGTAATCCATACCATAACAAGGTAATCCATTAACTCGGGGTGTTTTTGTCCCTTCTTTGGTAGTAAGTGTAAGAGGAGCAGGAGTGAATGATGTCAGAGGCAATGAGAATGGTATAGGAGCTAGTTATGGAAGTCATGACCATGGTGGTGCCCAGACAGGAGGGGGAGATTGAGGCAGCAAGGTTAAAGCTCAGAGGGCAGAGAAAGAGGATTCCTGGTCTTAAAACTTACCAGTGGACAGATGAACAAATACACTTTTTGTTGTTGTTTTCACCAACAAAAAGTGAAAATGTGTAGTCTAGGTTAGACTGAAAAAAAAAAACAAAAAAAAACAGGGTACATCCCTGAAGCAAAATTAGTTTTTGCAGCTGTTTGGGAATATTCCTTAAAGTCCACATATCAAGGTAGAACAACCAGACAATTAGCTCCAGTTACCATAGCCATTAACTGGGGAAATTAATGAGAGAGAAAACCCCAAATATAACAAAAGTCAGTCAACATTCATCCAGTCCTCTAAAGATATTTTTCAATCTGACACACACGCACACAAAAGAGAAGAAAACAGAGGAGTTAAGTGACTCAGAGAAAACAGAGGAATGTACGTACAAGATCTTGTTAGCCACCAGTTTACGAAAAAGACAGAGGAGAATGGGCACACAGAGAACTTGACAAAACAGAGATAGGTGGAAGTCTAACAGAAGCCAAAGGGCCTGAGGCAACTGAACTGATAGTGGGTTGAGGAGCAGGAGGAGTACGGACAAATCAGAGTTTTGGTACATAGCCATAAAGGGCTGACTAAATAGAATTCTGGTCTGTTTTACAGAAGAAATCAAGTTGTAATATTGTGTTATACTTAAGACTACCTTTTTTTTTTTTTTTTTTTTTTTTTTAAGTTTCTCATTCTCTAAGTTTATATTGAGGCCAGAAGTGTTACAAAAGAAATGGACTTTGGAAGTAAACATATGTTTGTCAGGGTCAAAGTGGCTCTAATTTTTCAAGATGCATCCCAAAGGAGTGTCTGATGGGACTGAGGATTGGTTACTCATTTAGAAGAACAATAAACACTGACAGTCACCTTAGCGTTCCTGCTGAACTTCAAGACCATCAACTTGTATAGTCAGGGCCCCAAGGGATGTCTCTTTGAAACCATCAAAGTATTATCCCGGTGCAGGTGGGTGCCTGGGTCCTGCAAACATCCTCAGATTCATGTGCCTCCAGAACAGGGGCACCTGCTCATCCTTCCTTTCAAACAACATGAGTTGCCTCAGGAAACTTAGAAAAAGGCACCCCTGCACTGAGATTGAATTTAATCTGGCAAACCAGTGTTTGTTGTTGTTGTTGTTGTTTGTTTGTTGTGGGTTTTTTTGTTGTTGTTTTATTTTGTTTTCTTTTTTAGGCCTTTTAATGGGAGTTGATCCTGGTGTCTCAAGGTACACTATAGAGGAAAATCTTTGGAGGCAGAGGTGGGATTTTCCATTGTCTTCAGGGAGAGTTGACTCCTGTAAAAAGGAGCAACTAATCTGGTCTCCTATTCCAAAAAGGGACTCGGACGCTCTCCTGAGAACCTCAGTAGAAGCCCAGATAACTATTATTCTGAAGAGAGCTGACTCTGTGCTATGATATTGATAGGACCTTAATTTGGAACTCTCTCACAGAGTTCTGAGGGTGAGTGGACTGTGGGCACCCCCAATCTGCTGTCCATTTGCCCCGACCATGGCAGAGGCTGGCATGGCCTGTGGTGACCCGGTGTCCCAGGGCCTGTACCTCATCCTGGTGCCTGCAGTTGGAGTGTCAGCCTTCCTGAAGACTGTGATGGGAACAATAAGTAAAACCTGAAATCCTAGGATGTATTCCCCCAAAAAGGCCATCATCATGACCCCAAGATCTCTGGGTCATTCCCCTAATTCTGATAGGCCTTTCAATAGTTGGTGGCAGATAATTGCTGCCACAGATGAGGGTCCCTTTTAGGGTCTGAATAGTGCTTGTCAAACCATAGAAACCTTTGATCTCTTTGTGCCACCAGTTCAGGTTAAATTAGCTGCTGCTTCTTCTTCTTTTTCTTTTTCTTCTTCTTCTTCTTCTTCTTCTTCTTCTTCTTCTTCTTCTTCTTCTTCTTCTTCTTCTTCTTCAATTCTCTGCATCCCTGAATTGTTTGGTTGAAATTCATTCAACAATTAAGTGACGAATAAGACAAACCCACAGGGAAAAATCTTACTGGGCAGGGTCCCTTGCTAGGAAGGAAAATGGCTTGTAACAAATTGTATGGTAACCTGTAATAGGGTCCGTGGTCAAAGAAATGAGGCTGATACAAAAGCAAAGGTTGAGCAAAGCTTTATTTTGCACCAAGCATCAGAATTTGGCCAGCCAGGGTCACTGCTCTCTGGGGAGAGAAGGACCACACCTAACTTTTCAAGATAGCTTTTATAGGGTGACCCCCCAAATCACAAGCTGTCCTGGGTCACATAGCTATCTGAGTTAATTTACATTTCCTTTGTATAGGGGGAAAAGTGCACCTGGAGCTGTCCCTACTCAGGTGGTTTGCATGAGTTAATTTGCACCTCCATGGTCTCCCATCTGAGCCCAAGTACTGGTATCAGGCCACCCATTCTTAGTTTGCATTTAAATACCTCTCAGGATGCTCCCTGGATGGGAGATTAAGGGGGTTAACTGATTGGCATCTTTCCCAACCTGGCCGCCATTTATCCATAATACCTGGAGCTGTTTTCCTGAGTAAACAAGATGGTGGCTTGGATTTCTAAATAGTTCCTTGCAACCTGTACAAGCACAACGATGTGAGCTACAGGATTCCTGTGATAGGTGACAGAATACCCTTGCTCCATCACCAGCAGAGGAGAATGTGGAAGTAGGTATGAGAGGAATCTGGGGAGTGTGTGTGTGGGGTGGAATCATAGTACCCCAGAATTCAAGAGAACTGAATAGAAATTCTGGACACTGCACAGCGTAAGGGCAATCCTCCACCGATCTGAGGATCACCTTTCAAAGTGAACTCCAGTGCATTCAATCTGCCTGGTGTTAGATTTGAACTGTCCCTCTTCTGGCAGTTGTCAGAGGGAACAGAGAAGAGTGATTAGAAACATTCAAGTCAGTCAGAATAAAAAAATGAAAGAAGTAAGCACCAGACACTAACACATAAGAAAAAGACCAGAAAGATTTCTGATAAGATAGAGACAGCCTGGGAATATGGGTCACGTAGGGATCAGTGTAATGGATCTAAGTGACAACACTAGTGAGTTTCACTTCCATGAACAGCTGAGAAGTACTTTTTTTTTTAGGATTTTATTTATTTATTTGACAGAGAGAGATCACAGGTAGGCAAAGAGAGAGAGAAGGGGAGAAGGGGAAGCAGAAATGATTTTAATTCAAGCCTTTTCCTCCCATGACACATGTGTGTGAATTACAGAAAACTTAACCATGATGTTCTAAGCGCCTCAATTAGTGTTCAATTTTGAAATTACACTCTTAAACAGAGTCACTAAACACCCTTTCATTTCAATGATGTGGAGCAAATTCCTCTGCTTCAATTAAGTGCAACTGGAGGGAAGAGTGGTAACAGAAGTGCACCTCCAAGCAGCGTGTAAGGAGAGCATGAAGGGCCCCGGGACTTGGGCAGACGGCCAGGCTGGTTTTCGTGGCTGTTCCATCACTCACAGTCCCTTCATGACATTCAGAGCTTGACACCAGAAGTGCTAACAGCTGCAGCACTGGTGGTACAAAGGCAGGAAAGACCTTTTTCAACTTTAGTCTCTCTCACAGGTTGTCAATACCCTAAGAGAATAAAGTCTGTGAAAACTGACTCCGGCCTGTCTACATCCTTTGTGAAGATTTTTGGTGTGGTGTCTGGAAAGCGAAGTTGTTCCATTACATTGTTCTTAGGGGAGGTAGGGGTTTCTCATGATAGAAGATGTGTGGTAAACGTGGGACCAACGGCAGTGACAAGGTTAGCCTGGGAGCTCATAGTTTTCAATGAAATATTTCAATAAAATTCTGTGCTTGGTTATTTGCTAGGGACAGCCCTTTTGACCCCAAACTGAGAAAGCCAAAAAAGGCTAAAGGACAACAATTCCCATTACCTTGAAGTCATATGGCATTCTTAACTACTAGTGATGGATGCAACACTGTGACTTCTAGCGTTGCCATGAGTGGTAGGGCTTCGGGAGGTCAGCAGATGAAAGCGGCCAGACAAGTCGCTCAGGCGATGAAAGCTGAGATGTGGTCTAAGGAAAGTTTATTTTTGGAACTGTGCCAGTCTTGGTGCTTGCAGGATTGTTCTTGGCACATCAGTGTGTCCCTACGTACTCTTGAGAACAAGGTCCTAAGAGGCAGACACTATCATTTACTATCAGGGTGCCATTATGCATTGACAGTTCTTTTTCATGAATTAAGTTTCTTTTTGCATTTTAATGTTGCTACCATCTTGGTCTGAAAAATATGAATAATTATTTAGATAAATATATTTAACTTTCCATAATTAAAAGAGCATTTATGAGACATTATATAACAATTAACTTACTACAGAACAATTTCCTATACATGTATTGATACTAACAACATATAGGAAGTGTATGTGCATATAGCATATGAGAAGTTTTTGTAAAGCATCTGTATTTTTAATTTCATGATAACAGAGCTGTCTCTGTACTTTTCTGAAAACTTCATATTTTAAAGAGTATAGAACTTAGTCTTATTTATATTTCAAATACTCCACATACCCAATGAAAGAATCTTCTAAGAGTATAAAAAGCCACAAATATGAGAAGCATTTAAGGGAAATAAGTACTCTTTTAATAACTTTAAGTAAATAATCTAAAGGAAACAGGAAAGGGAGAGAAAAATTATAATTAAGCATAATCCAATCATTAGGCCCATTAAATTCTGTTTTCTTCATGTACATTTTGATGTCTAGAGGAGTTAAAAGAACTATGTGATTTTGTGTACCTGAGAGTAACTTGAATTCAGTATGCCCACTCTGAATTCCAGGATTCTTTCTAATGTAATATTCCTGAGCATGTTCAGAAAGCTAAAATATCAGAGCATTTTTCTTTTGGCACTTTGTTGTGATTCATGTCAAAATGGAAACTTCAACTTGTGTTGAGAGAATATAAATACATTGATTAGATATGATAGAATTTCATCATAGTAATTCTAAAAATGTTTGGGAATTAAATACATTCTTTTGTTTTGTTTTGCATTGAACTCTCAATTGAGCAATCAGAGTGAGAGGAGCCTTGGAAAAAAAGAGCTATGCATCATCCAAGATGTCCACAGGGAAGTCTGCACAATTTTTCCATTTCATTGCTAATGAGTCATTTTCACTTGACTCCTGCTCTCACGACTTCCAACCCTGAAGAACCAGCTGTCATATTCCACAGCTGAATAGGTCTGGGACCAGACAGGTGGCAGCAGGGTGGGGAAGAAGCCGTGTCAGTGGGATGTAGTTGATCTGGAATCAGGATGATCCACCTGCTGTCATTAAAAATTGTATCGTAAATGGTTCACTACAATATAATATAACTTAAAAGTTAAGGCTTTCTGCTTGTGCTCTCTCTCTGTCAAATAAATAAGTTTTTTTAAAAAAAGTTAAGACTTTCGATATCCTTGAAAAGACAAGAATATTTAACAATAATTGAATATTTGAGCAGTCTTCTACACAGTACTAGATTAATGAAGTCCATTTAGAAATGACAGAGTTTCATATCATATTTAGAGGAAAAGTACCTTGGACTGTGCTATTCTGGATTCTGACATTTACTTACTCTGTAACCTCCTGTGTGCTATGGGCTCTCTGAAAAAAAAAAAAAAGTGTATCTTGATATCAGTAAAACCAGGTTGAAGCTTCAATGGTTTAATATATGGAAATAAAACAAAGGTGAAAGGAGGATGTGAGGCTAAGAAAGTGTGAGATTTGTTTTATGTGTCCACTTGACTGGGCCACAGGGTACTCCGGCGTGGTCCTTCTGACTGTGTCTGTGAGGCTGTCTCTGGAAACAACACCTGAATCCACAGGCTGAGTGACATGGAGTGCCCCCACTCATGCTAAATGCACCATTTATACTGGATTAGGGCCTACATAAAGACCTCATTTTAATTCATTACCTCTTTAAGACCTTATCTCCAAATATGGCTACTTTCTGAGGTACTGGGATTAGGACTTCCTGTGAGTTTCTGAGGGGCACAATTCAGCCCAGCTGGTAATGCCAATATTCTAATCTTTTGACTTCCAGCTCCTGAACAATGAATCAAGCCATTTGCCACTCTCCACTGCCTTTTTATCTATTCTTACCTTAGGCTATTTCTCTTTCAACAGCCTGGTTATAAGGACTTTTATTTTCCCTTTGTGCAAATCCAAAATCCTTGTTAAAATGACAAAAAAAGTCAGCAGACTCACATAAGATAAATTCAAGGTGACCAAAGGGGAGTGAAGCAGGGTTATAAATAATGAGACAACTCACCTCCTTTTGGGTTAAGTCACCTAGGGTTTCTGGGTAAGGTTTGATCTACCTTAAAAGAAATGGAAAAAAAGATAGGTTGGCAAAGGTCATAACCTTTTACAAGGTAGAACTTGAGATACAGCAACTAACATATGTAAAACGGAGTTTCCAAAAAACTTTCTCATCTATTATTTCTTGAAACATTTATTATGATTCTTTGAATAGACAGAGAATCTGACATCATTATTTCCATTCTAAGGCATTAGCTCAGAAATGTTAAATGCCTTTGTCGAAATCTAAGAGTGGCAGAAAGCCCGAGGAAATCTGATTCCAGACGTGGCAGCCTCTTCACTACAACACATCATCTTAAGAGACAGGCATGAGCTTACTGAGGGTACCATAGTGAAAAGTTTTGCTTCTAAGAAGCAAACTGGAGGAGAGAATTTAAAAACAATAAGAACTATAACACTGCCATTCATTATAATTTCTTATTCTGCTATATTAATTCATAATTAAAGGGGAAATAATTAGGGATATTTATTAAATGTTCCATATATGTCATGCACATTGACAAGCTTATGTGCCTTATTTCATTTAACTTTCTCATAAATTTCATGAAATAGGAAACAAAAATGACACACATGTCTTCACTAAGAAGTAATGGGGACACAGAACTCTGACTCCCAAACAATCTTCCTAATGAAAGCCCAAACTGAAAGAAACATAACTCATTATATTAAACAAGTTTTTGTTTACTCAGATAACTAACTATACTGCCAAAATTCACAAACTTCAGGAAAAAGAAATCAGTTTGCTTTCTTCTTCTTCTTCTTCTTCTTCTTCTTCTTCTTCTTCTTCTTCTTCTTCTTCTTCTTCTTCTTATTCAATTCTGTGCTCAAAGGGAATCAGCCTTTTTAAAAGTTTAAATTTCAGCTGGTTAACACAGAGTGGGATATTTCAGGTGTATAATTGAGTGATTCAACACTTACATACAACACCCGCTGTTCATCAACACTAGTGCTGTCCTTAACCCATAACCCATTCCCCACCTACACCCTTTCCACGAACCTTTAGTCTGTTCTCTATAGTTACGAGTCTGTTTCTTGGCTTACCTCTTCCTCCCTTTTTAAAGATTTTATTTATTTATTTGTCAGGAGAGAGAGAGAGAGAAAGAGAGAGAGCACGCACAAGCAGGGGAAGCAGCAGGCAGAAGCAGAAGCAGAAGCAAGCTCTCTGCTGAGCAAGGGGCCTGGCGTGGAACTCAATCCCAGGAATCTGGACCTAAATCAAAGGCAGTGAAATGCCCAAATTCCGAGACACCCCCCCCCCCCCCCC
>PITA01001478.1:118517-193407 GCA_004023965.1 Spilogale gracilis | reverse complement strand
AATGGAATACTATGCCTCCATCAGAAAGGATGAATATCCAACTTTTGTAGCAACATGGACTGGACTGGAAGAGATTATGCTGAGTGAAATAAGCCAAGTAGAGAAAGTCAAGTATCACATGGTTTCACTTACTTGTGGTGCATGAGGGGTAACCTGGAGGACAGTGGGAGAAGGAAAGTAAATGGGAACTAGGGTAATCTAGGGAGGGAAACGAAACAACACAGACTTTGGACACAGAAACAAACTGAGGGACTTGGAGGGAGGGGGGTGGAGGGATGGGAGAGCCTGGTGGTGGGTACTGGGGACACCTAAAGCGTGGAGCACTGGGTGTGGGGAATGGGGAATGAATCTTGGAACACTGGAAAAAAAATTTAAGTAACAATAAAAAAAAAAGTTAGCACAGAGTTACCATATGGCACAGCAGTTCAACCGGGCATAAACTCAAAATCGTTGCAATCATACGTCCACACCAAAACTTCCACATAATTGTTCATAACAACATGATTCACAATAGCCAAAAAAGAAAAAAAAACCCCTCCACCTGTGTATCCATAGAATAGAATATTATTCAGCAGTAAGAATGAATGGGTACCAACACATGCTACAATATGAATGAACTAAAAATATTACAGTGCTAAAATGAAAAAAAAAGTCACTCACAGAGCTACATATTATATGATCCCATTTATATCCATGTCCAGAATAAAAATCTAATCTATTGGTGTTTAAAACTATAGTTACTACCCTTGTGGTGAGGAGTAAGTTCTGGACCAGGGCAGGAGAAGAGTTTCTACAGTACTGATAATGTACCTTTCTTGATCGGGGTGCTAGCCATAATGGTTTGTTCAACTTGGAAACCTGTAATGAGTTGTACACTTAGGTTGTGTGCACGTTGCTGTATGAATGCCATTCTCCTAAAGTAGTTTACTGAAAAACTTAAAAAGGTTATTTATAATTCTATCTTCTTGGGGAATGTTAACTCTATACAATCAAATACCTCCATCATCTTGAATGCTATGTTTGAACTCAAAAGCAGAAAAGAGGAGGCATAGTCTTGATGTGGTTTTCTTCCCTTAGTCCCTGGAATGGGCTTCAAATATTTTCAGGATCATAAAAGGAAAGTATCCTATGGCCGGTTCCCTGGGTATTCAAAGTAAGAGGGCCGATGTTTTAAATATAAAAGGCAATGTTCCTGCAAAGTGAATACCCTTTTCATGAAAGCTCTTCCCCCATTTTTTTTTTTTTGAGAGAGTGAGAGCATGTACGCACGAGGTGGGGGGAAGAGGGGCAGAGGGCGAGGGAGAGAATCTTAAACAGGCTCCATGTTCAGTGACGAACCCAATGCGGGACCTGATCCCACGGTTCTGAGATCATTACCTGGACTGTAATCAAGTCAGATGCTTAACCGACCGAGCCACCCGAAAGCCCTTTTCAAAGCAAATTTGTCCCACTATCTTTCCTTCCTCCCTCCCTTTCTTTCATCCATCCATCCATTCATCTATATGTCCATCTGTCCATCTGTCCAAATTCCATCTGAATTTAGCAATTCACTAAACAGATACTAAGATCCTACCCTGGGCTAGGATCTCACACATTGAGCAAGACATCCAAAGCCTGGGCCCTCACAGAGTGCACCAAAAATATCATCCAAAGGAATGACTGAGAATTCTAAAATTGCATCTAAGCTCCGTTGTCTCCTTGAGGATTTGGGGACTTTTAAACTCTTTCAAAAATAGCCATAGATCTAATCATTGAATGATTAAAATATCTTTTCTTAGACAGTGGACTGGGTCCAATTTCTTACATTGCTTGCTGATTTGACCACAGTCAGTCATATTAAAACAGTGTCCACACACACTGATTCCCAAAACAATGCGTGAGAAATAAGATTTGAAGTAAGTCCATACACCAATAATGCTATCACAATGGTTTCTGTAACTAGCACAAAGAAGTCCAGCAACAAACGTGTATAATAACTGCAGGGTCCAAGAATAACAGAAAAAGTTGCAAATGAATACATAATTCAGCCATTGTCTTTCATGTATGCAGGGATGATTTTGGATACAAACATGAGGACCCAGGAACCCTGCCACCTAAAATATGGTGACAGGACCTTGTGTAGCCACATGAGATGAGGTTCTGATTTGGTTTGTGCTCCCCTTCTTCTCTCTTTGAAAGACTGAGTTCAAGGGGATTAATCAACCAAAAAGTTAACTTTTCAGAAGTGTCTTCATCTTCCACGTTCTGAGATTAAGAAAAGGGAGGTGGGAGGAGGGTGTGAGGGAAAACCTTTGAGCATCATTATCGTTATTAATATGGCCCAAAGCCTGAGAATATAGAATTTTTAAGAAATGACTTTCTAATCTTCAAAAACCAATCAAAGGTTAAGTGATTAAAAAATTAACCACTGGGTTATTTCTTGTCTTTCAAAATGTTTTCACTGATGCCTAAAGAGAGGGGGGGAACCCACAATTTAATTTCTGCTGTGGCATCTTGTAAACTTAGTCTTTTAATCTAGAATCCTGAGTCATCTGACCCCTCAACCCCCCCGCAGGGAGCCACCAACCAGCGTACCTGAGTCACTGCTGTGGTCAGAGTTGCTGCCACACAGGGCTTTTCATCAAGGGGAAAGAGAAGAATATTCTTTAAGTAAACATGTCCAGGAGGGTCCTTCTCTGCTTCCCTACTTCGGGTTTCTCAGGAGATAAAATTAAACTTTTACAACTGTCTGCTCAGGGAATGTTATGGGGTCTGTGTGGCCCACTACGCAAAGGCCCTAAGAGACCCTCTAGGCATGACCAACTCTATTTTCCTGTCCTTTCGCACAAAGATACCATCTGATCCTTTTCCACTTTGCTTTGCACACCCAACCCTAGTTTCCAGATTCATCTTTATTGATGCATTTGGATATAGCTCATTGGTTTAAACTGTATAGTTGTATATAAACCATAGAGCCTTTTAGTCTTTAAATATGTTGCCATTTATGGTATTAATCCATGCCCAGTATTGTTGGAAATTAATTTCTTATATGACAGCAAAGTCTTGCTTATGTCTTCTTAACTGTGTGACTATTTCTTCATGGTAAAGATCTAAAAGGTAGACTTCAGGATGACAATAAGGTACACATATCTTCTTCAACTTTGCTGGATATTGCCATTCTCCCCAAAGCAGGTGTTTACATTAATGCTCCCACCAGAGCTCCCAGTTGCTTCCATCTTCCCTTCCAATGGCCACTTGGCATTATCATGTTTTTTGACATCTGCCAATTTGATGTTTGTGAAGGAACATCTTCTTTTGAATTTAATTCACATTTTCCTCATTACTAGTAAGGCTAAGTACCTTTCTTCATGTCTATAGGTGAATCAGGTTTTCCCTTCTGTGAACCGGCTGGTCGTATCCTTTGCTCATTTTTCTCAGGAATTGTCTTTTTCACAATGATTTTTAGAGTACTTTATAGCTTCTGGATATTAATCCTACCATGTTTATAAGAGCCCAAAATACCTTCTACTGGCCTGTGGCTCATTACTTTAACCCTTCTTGTAGTATCCTTCATCAACTGTAGTTTGTATTTGTAATAAGTCAAAGTCACCAATCTTTTTTGTATGGCTTCCATTCTGTGATTAAAAAAAAAAAATCCTCTCCCACCTTAAGATCATTAAGGTAGTCTCCAGAACTTTCAGAAGCAAATAATTTTTGCTTTTAACATGTAGGTCTTTAATCTGTCTTGAATTTACATTTCTGTATGATATAGGGTAAAGAATTTCCCTTCCCTTCCACCTAAACAGTCAATTCTTCCAGGACCATTTATAGAGCGATTCATCCCATTTTTGTTGATTTGTCATGTCCACTGTTCTCATACAGGTATGAGCCTGCCTCTAGAATTTCAATTTTGTTCTACTTGCCTATCCCTGTACCAATTTCATGTGTTTATTAATATGGTTTAATAACCATTTTTGATATCTGATAGAGCTAATCTCTTCATCTCATTTTTCCTCTTCAAGAGAATCTTGGCCAATCCTTGCCTTTTCTCTAAGAGTTTTAGGATAAGTGTGTCGAGTCCTATAAAACAAATCGGTAAGATTTGATTAGAACTGCACTGATCTACAAGTTAATTTGTGCACAATTGACTTCTTTATGACACTGGGTCTTTCAAATCATATTTAATGGTTTATATCTTCCATTATCTATATTTAGGTAATTGTCTATGCTCATCAATAAAAGGTCACAATATTTTCTTAAAAGACATGTATTTTGTTAGGTGTATCTCTTGGTCTATTGTGGGTTTTTCTGCTATTACAAATGGATTTTTTTCCTTTCCAATTTAGCGAATCATCTTGCAAATAAACTCTAATTCTAGTATGTATTCATGAATTACATAAATAGCTAAAAAAAACAGAGTTTATGTGCTTGAAAGTAGCTGACATCCTGAGCGCACCAAATTAGAGTCACTTTTTATCCTTTCATTAAAGTAGAACAATTCCCATTGGGTTCAGAGACTGCTTTTTAGTTAGTATGACATTGTTTCTACATTTCAGAAAGATTTTTTTCTATGAAAGCTTCCACTTTCCTTACGTAGGACTCACTCAACTGTGGTCGTTCTAAATACAAAGTTTTTCTTCTTATTCTTTAGAATGTGTGTTGGTCTTTTGTTTTCATTAAATATATATGCTTGTTCAAAGTCAGGTTTTTTCTTCTTAGAAGGGTTTAGAGACATATAATGTGTACACACACTTCCATACACATGTAAACACACTTTATCTGGTTTTTTCAATATATAAAGTGTTTCTTCTGATACTGTTTTCGTTTTTCCGTATCTATATTCCTCTCTAACTGTTCTCCATTTGTAATCATTCTGTCCTCATATTAACCAATAATTTTTTCATCTTCTTTTTTGAGGGGAAGGTTTATTGGGATTGATGAATTTTTTTTAATTTTCTCTTCTTTGAAGATGTCTTCTTTGTAGACAAACCTTCACTAATAATTTCCTCTTCTTTTAGATATAGGTTCATATTCTTCTGTAATTCAGTACTTATTGTACAAGAACTATCTTTCACCAACTTGATATCACATTCACGTGTATACTGAAGATAACATGTACCCTCTGTAATGGATTGTCCAATAGGTGAAACTGACCCACCACCATCTAAATATTCTTATCTATAATCATCAAGGTCTCTTTTTACTAAATCTCCAAACTTCGTAAGATTCAAAGATTCTGTAAGGTGATATACTTCAGTTTTTCAATACAGTTCTAAAATCCTCTTGAATTATTTACCCAAAGGCCATTTTTTTTTTAATGAAATGGCTTCCCTCCATTCTATGAATCTACTCACAGGAACCCAGAACTTTAGTTTCTTATTTATTTGTGAAAGTCTTGAAGTATTTATATTTATTTTGGGTCTTCTTTTTCGTTTTTTTATACTTTTCCTTGAACTTTTCCAAAAACTGTTTTTTCAATTTCCATAGCAGAAGCTAAATCGAAGTCACTACAAACTTAAGAGGAGAGCCACTGCAAGGGGCTATTCTTGAAGTTCTTTCCAATGACCATGTTCCCTCTTCATATGTTCTTTGCTTTAAATTAGTTAATTTCTCTTTGGAGGGCCTGGCTGAAAGGAAGAACAAACTTCTATGGCTCAAGCTCAGTGGGAAGAAAGCAAGGAAAATCTTGCAAAAAAAAAAACAAACAACTTAAGACCTAAAATAAAATAAGAGGTGGGAGAAAAGATACCAATGCACAATTTCAGATGCTGTGTTGGTTATTAGCATTTGTCTTTCATAACCTGTTCTCCTGGATTCTTATTGTTGTAGAAGGGCATTAATGGTTTTTATATACTGATCCCTTGTTGAACTCTGTATTAGTTCTATTAGTGTCTACAAGTACTCTTACATTATCTGTGTAGACGATCATGCCATCTCTGAATATAAACAATATACTTTCAAACCTATGTTCTTCTTTTCCCAGTGAGCGGATTCGGATTCCATTTATAATGCTGAATAGAAATGGTGATTAAGGGTTTTCTTGGAGCACCTGGCTAACCTAGCCAGTGGAGCCTGTAGTTGTGAGGTTGTGAGTTTGAGCCCCACACTGGGTATACAGATGACTTAAAAATAAATATTTTTTTAACAAAAAGGGTTTTCTTGTCTATCTTGTTCCTGACTTCAAAGAGGCATATGGCCATCTAATATTTTGCCATTAAGCATAATATTTGCTGTAGAGTTTTAGCAGATAGCCTTCATCAGGGGATCTGTTTCTAATTTGGTAACTGGCTTTGCTGTTTGTTATTAATCATACATGTTTGTTGAAGTTTACTGAGTGATTTCTGTACCTACTGAGAGGACAGAGGACAATAGGGCTTTCTTTTAATCTATTTTACAGTTGTGGATATCACACAGTATTACATTTTTGTCAGATAACCTTGTCTGTGTGATACTAAATTAGAGATTTCCTTCGAGGCTTAATACAAGGTCAATCTTTGTACATGTGCCCTATTTGGTAGAAAATAATTTTTATTCTCTAATCATTTTATTCCCTCAACTACTGATACCCTTTGGATCAGGCTTAACCACTGGTTATCTAAATCTTTCCTATTCTAAATAATATTTGTTTGCTTCCTAAATCCCATTACTGCCTTCCCTGAAAATGTCTAGCCCCAGGCACTGCCCAGAAAACTTTCACCAGCCACATCAAATAACTTAGGCATCTAGCTTCAGTGTATTCCTACCCTCACCAAGAACATTGTTTGAATACCTCAGTCAAAATCTTCACTCACAGAGCCATTTGTTCCTTTTTGGACACTGAGCAGACTTATCACAAAGCCTGATGTGAGGAGCTGGCAAGAAACGCATGCCAAGTTGCAAAAGTTTGTGAGAGGACACTATAACCCTGAAAGGCACATTCTTTTGAATTTTGGTTGGAAATGTTTCCAACTGTAAAGAACAAAAGGTAGTCTTGGACTGTCTCTTCTCAGATAGCTGGTAAATTTCTATTTACTGTTATCAGTTTCCTAAATGCGTGTAGTTGTATTTAATTACTGTGCAATGCGGGGGAGACTTCTCTTGGATCTTTTGTTCAGCACTTAAGAGTGAAAAGGAGTAACAGGTGTGTGCTCTGTCAATGTTCCTTTCTTCATTTCAAAGCCAAATTTTATCACACAATTGTGTAACTCATCCAGACCACCAGCCTCACTGAATTGCAATAAATACAATTCTAGAGGTTTCCAAGCTAGCTCTGTTTTTCTCTCATATCAAATGTGGGCAGAAGTTTTGGTGAATAGTTGGCATCTAAAGAGAGGTTATAGATAGCAGAGTATCTGAGCAGCAAAGCCCACTCTTAAGTCACTAGATATGATAGACTATACCTGAAAAACGTGAGCCTAATTAGGCTCCGAGAAGTGAAGCTACTTGCCCCAAGGTCACACGATCCATCCAGTTTCCTCTTCCACTGCATCCATGCCAGTCTAACCCATCACTATGCCCTGTTCGGTCTACCACAGTAGCCCCCTCAATAGTCTCCCTGTCTCCTCCATCGCTCTTGCTTTCATCCCCCACCTACCTCCTTATAACCAGCGTCATCTAATTAAAACATGAACTTACGTAACACCTGCAAATGGCTTCCTACTGTTCTTAGAAATGTTCACTTTTCCGGGGACAGGTAGGCCTGGAAGGCTCAGCTCACTTCCTATCTCTTCAGTCTCAGCTTTTACCACATTCTCCCTCATCTGCTATGGTCCAGAAATGCTGCCTTCACATCAAGCATTAGAACATACTGTATTCTCTTAGGCCTGTTCTTCTCTCTTTTGCGGAATGTTCCCTTTACACAGCCTTGCCTAAACGACTCTTTATTCTTCATATCACCTACAGTTTCAGTTCTTAGGGTCGTGCAGTTCCATCACTGAAGTTCACTGATGCCCCAAGACAAAGTCAGTTTTCTTCACAGCACCTACCTTGTGTGTAACACAGTAAGTTCAATACCTATTTGGTGAATATATGAATCATTTGATTGTCTCTCTTCTTGACTAGAAGGTAAGCCCTGAGAGGACCACTAGTGCCATTTTTTTTAAATGGGTAAATAAGTAATAGACCTAGGATTTGAATTGGGGACCCACGCTCTCCCTACATCCCTCCTATTCCCCAGATTCTACCTTCCCACTCTGTCCTCTACTCCTGTCCTTCAGTGCCTTACCTGTCATCCCAGTGGCCTCTTTACAACACACATCGCCCAATTCCATTGGTGGCTAAAGGGGGGAAATTCCCAGTTCTACCTAAACCCTCATTGGAAACTGCTCATCTAGCAACAGGTTTTGTCATGGGGAGAAGAAGCCCTTACCTGCTAATATCTAAAATGCCACTATCAGGATATTATTTCTTCCCAGTAAGGATGGCTGTCTCCATGTAGCTTTCTTTCAAAAATGGCCATTATCCTACCATGGGGGGAAGGTAACACTCTGAGGTAATCCATCCCTCAGAGTCAACATGTTTGAGCCCATACACTTGACCTGGCTCAGAGTTAGCTGACGTACTCAAATTATTAAATAGCGAACAAACAAACAAACAACCTGAAAGCAGAAGGAATGGAGTTGAAAGAAAAGACTCACAGTTTGGCCATAGGCTAAATCCGTCTTCCAATTCTGGTCTATTTTCCCATGAGTTTGGAATGGATACTCTCATGTTAAACCCGTATATACCTGTATATTAAATTACCCATTTTAAACCCAGAGCAAATGACAGGTATATGTGTATTTCTCCAATTACCTTCATTTTTATAGTTTGAATCCCTAACAGTCAGACATCATACCCTTAAGAAATAGTGCTCTCCGATGATTATCCTGGTGCCCTTCTCTGACCATTTACAGTTTCTGTGTGTGGAGACAGCCTTCCCTACATTTAAACCTCCCCATTAGCAGGAACATCATACAAAGGGCTTCTCTGGTCGCCCAACACCAAAGCACTCTGTGGGCCATTAGTGCACCCTGGATTAGAAAACCCAAAAGGTATAAAATGGGAATTTGTGATCTGAATGTGACCTAATTATCCCATGGTCAAATACAATCAGCACAATCACCGGAATAAATGCACTGGTATGGAAGTGTAATTTGCACTCATTCGTATAGCTAACAGTTCACTTGAAGCCCTGTTTTCATGCTCACCAGAACCTACAAAGAAAAAGCAAAGGGAAGGGAGGAGCCACAGCATCTTCGGCACTTACAGAGATTAATTTGCTTGAAAGAAATCAACACCAATGGGTAGTAATTTTTTTCTCTTAATGATTTGAAGTGTTCTCTCCACCATCTCTTTGACCAGTGAAATAAGAACATTAAGTATTAGTACGAGTAAACTGCAACTCTATGCAATCATAATGTTTCTAATGAACTACGATCACACAGAAATCTGAACACTGCAGAGGTGAAAAGAATCACCTAACCGAGGCTGGAAGAATCAGAGTCTTACGCAGGAACTAGGGAGAAGAAAAAGTCCCATGTTTTCCTCGGCACCCTCCTGTGATCCTTTGGCAACTCTCAAGGACTTTCAGTGCCTTGATCATGCCTCCAAGGTCCACCCTGAAGACTTGGAGGAGGTATTTTTGCCTACCTCCCATGATAGCCCGTGGGGAGAGCCATGCCTAGCCCAGGTGTGTTTATTTGATGACAAGGGTAGGGAGGAGAGAATATTCTCCCTGAATCATTCAGATTTGGAGAGTTTGGGGTTTTGTGGACCCACACGACTGTTTTTCCCAGGTTACTGAACCTGATCTGTGTCTGGGATTGACTCGCTCTTCTACGAAAGGCCAGCGTGGTATGCCACAGACTGGTATCGAGGACACAGCCTCAGTTCGGCACATTGCTTCCACACGGATGGCGCTGTTTTTTAGTGGGCTCCGGATGCCTACTCACCAGAACCCTTGGCAGTCCTTACTTAAAGAACAGGAGGTGGGCGCCTGGGTGGCTCAGTTGGTTAAGCGACTGCCTTCAGCTCAGGTCATGATCCTGGAGACCCGGGATGGAGCCGCACATCGGGCTCCCTGCTGGGCAGGAAGCCTGCTTCTCCCTCTCTCACTCCCCCTGCTTGTGTTCCCTCTCTGGCTGTGTTTCTCTCTGTCAAATAAATAAAATCTTAAAAAAAAAAAAAAAGAACAGGAGGCATCTCTGAAACTTTAATATGCACCTTAATCAAACACTTCAGGACCATATGTAAAACACATTGTTTTACTGGCTGGTTTTGTTTTTAGCATTCGATTCAGCTTCCTATGAATTCTGTGAGTGAACTCACACATGGTTCACATTAAGGTCATGGAGATGACTTCGTCAAGCTGAAAGATGTGTAAACCAGCGGTACTAAGGACCACACAGTTGATAACAACATTATCCCAATAATCAAGCTCAACTGTGAAAAAACTTGATCCACTCAGTGGAAAAAGAACTGGAGAGCACACACAGACAGTTCTCGACATTAAAAGGTTCTCTAGGGGCGCCTGGGTGGCTCAGTTTGTTAAGCCACTGCCTTCAGCTCAGGTCATGATCCTGGAGACCCAGGATCGAGTCCCACATCAGCCTCCCTGCTCGACGGGAAGCCTACTTCTCCCTCTCTCATTCCCCCTGCTTCTGTTCCCTCTCTAGCTCTGTTTCTCTCTGTCAAATTAATAAATAAAATCTTTTAAAAAAAAAGGTTCTCTAATCCCAGCACAGTTCATCTTTCTCGAGCATTTCCATGCATTCGCCACATTCATCTACTTAGCCTTCTTCCCATGGATCAGCCAAGATGGTCCTTCAACTTTAACTCCCGTGTGCATGGGAGAAGAGTGGACAGAAAATGTGACTCAGAGTCAAGCCGGGCCGGACTCAAATCTTGATTTTGCCACTTCCTGGCTATGTGACCTTGACCAAATTACTGAACTTCTCAGAGCCCTCAGTTCCTCAGAAATTGTCAGGCAGACAACTCCACAGACTGTCATGAGAATGGAAAGAGAGAACATCAGTAAAAATCCAGCCTGGCATTTTTTTAGCAGTCAATAAATGGCAGTTGAGCCTCAATAAAATGTACCTCCATCTAAAAAGCTAAAGAACTTGAGCTACTTGGACACCACCACTAGGGCTTAAGCTTGTGCATTTCTTTTTTCTACTTTAGTTCCTATGGTTGTCCTGACTCATACACCTAGTTAAGAGTGAACAAAAGAATGATGAAAAAAAAAAAGCAAGCTAGGGAGGAAGCAAACGGCTGGGGTCGTTAGCACAGTTCTCCACATCTGAATAAAGGTGTGCCAACTAGAGGTGCCTGGGTGGTCAGTAGGTTAAGCCACTGCCTTCAGCTCAGGTCATGATCCTGGAGTCCCAGGATCGAGTCCCACATCAGGCTCCCAGCTCCCCAGGGAGTCTACTTCTCCCTCTGACCTTCTCCCCTCTCATGCTCTCTCTCACTTACTCTCTCTCTCTCTCTCTCTCTCTCTCTCTCTCTCTCTCTCTTAAATAAATAAATATTTTTTTTAAAAAAGTGTGCCAACTAACCCATCCCTGGGAGTCAAGCAGAAGAAACGGGATCTTCACACAGCTACAAACTGTTTTTGCAAGTGTTCGAATGCTTCTGCTACACTTCTGCTGCTCGTGGCTTGGCTTGCCCTGAACAACCTGTCACCACAGAGCAAGGCTGACCAGGCTGTTTCCACAGACAGTGCCATTGCACGGTGCTCTCCAAGCCTGACGGATGAGACTGGAAGGACACTGGCATCAACTGTGAGGTATCCTCACTTCGTACCAAAGAGAAGATGTTATTAGCAGTTCACACTGCCGATTCTTCTCCCATGTGAATTTTTAAAAAGACTTTCGAAAATGGTCTAAACATCAATGTTTTTGCAGAACCAAGATGCAACTACTACCCTAGTTCCATAATGCATGTAGATCAATGCATTTCAATTGGAAAAGTCAATTTAATTTGCAGGTTTCTGTCTACACATGCTACTTCTATTTTCTTTGATCAGATTAGTGGAACAAAGTTCAGAGGATTTTTCTAGTTCAAATGTTTTCCCATAATGACAAATCAACCTGTTCAGGCAAACAAAACATCAAAACATGAACAATAAGGAGCTATCATTGGAAGTTGATCCGACTTGCACATAAATATACCCACTAAAATATAAACGAAACTTTATAGAGGAACAAAATTGGCTAAAGGATTGTTTTTAAGCCACTACAAGAATAACTGCAAAAGGAAATATGCACAAATTGTGCCAACTCTAATCAATCTTGTGTATTTCTTCTGCACTGTTACAAAATACATTTCAGAGAAGGGTAGAGCAAGCTCACAGCAGGCAAAATGTGGTAGCTGAAGTCAAGCATAGCTAACTGACTTCTTAGGACAGATGTGATCTACAGAATTCACCAATCCATCCTGAGCAGCTCGGATATGGAGGACCGATTCCCAGCATGTGTTGCTTCTATGGTTTTTTCGTTGATGAAATCGGTTTCCTGGATCTAGATGGATATAGGAGATTGAAGCCGTATATAAACAGAAAGCATATTCTATTTTACATGCCAGTGTTAAGTATGATAAGAAGGCTATTTGTCATGCCAAGCCTAGTGAAGTGGAAGCCAGACGCAGGTGTCGGGCTCTCCTCTAAGAGTTGAAAGCTCAGAGAGGGGGTGAGGGGTAGGATGACAGCACAGAGAAGACTAAGGCAGAAGCCGAATATCCACAGAACCAGCAAAGCCAGAAGATATAAAGGTCTCAGAGATGAAGGAGGCAGAGAGACACAGTCCCACGGACTTAGTCATCGGGATATATACCAAGAGCCTTAAACTCGTGTTTCCCGAGCTTCCAGGGACAAAGGCCACTCCCCCTCTGGCTTCTTTTAGAACCTCTAAACCAGCATAGAAGGGATGAAGGATTGGTGGCTGAGCCCCACCCACACCCTTTCCCCACTGAGCAACTGACACTGTGACTTAGCCCAGAGCCAGGATAGGGAGAATTCTACTGAACGGACAGAAAGATGGATGAGTGTACCAACTTTAACACCCACAATGTTGGGGGCTGAAGGGCAGCGTGGGAGGGGTTATGAATGTGGGCTATCTAAACCTTGCCCTGAAGCTGGTGAGCTGTGTCATATTGGATAAGCTACTTAACCTCATCTCAAAATGGGGGGGGTAACAGTACTGAATTCCTATGACTGTTGGAGGATTAAATGAGTTTAGGCATCTAAAGCACTTAGTGAAGTGCCTTCCTCATGGTAAGCGCACAAGAAATGTTAGTAACTGCTATGATTATTGTTATTATTATTACTATTACTAACAACAACAACACATGAGCAGGGAAGCTTTTGACCAAACTGGAGAGACTGCTACCTCAGAAGATCATCCAAAGCAGAATCACAGTGAGTTTCCCCCAAAACACCCGCCACAAAGTTCCTTAAAATTAAATATTCTACAAGCTCAGTGCCAATCTCTCTTGCTTTCATACACGTGCTTTTTCTGGCGCTCTGCCATTCTCTCGCTCTCTCCACCATATCTATTTGTAACTTGGGAAGACATATTTGATGCCTACATAGGAGAGTTACCTGTCATGTTATAAAATGAGAGAGGACACAGAAAGGTAACGGGGAAAAGTTAAGGAGGCCAAAGGAGACAAAAAGCCAAAAAGAGGCTGGCATACACTCTCAGTTCCCTCTCCCGCCTTCTCGCATGAGCTCAGGTAAGAGCCAACTCTTTGTAATGGCTCCAAGTCTGCTCCCAAGCAAGCTTAACGTGGCTGGAAAAAACACACAACCACATTGTCAGCTCACAACTCTAATTCTCCTTTCTTCCTCCTCACTCCCAGCTGATGACCTGGCTTCTGATTTCAGTGAGAAAAAGAAGCAATTGGGAGAAATTCTACCTCTCCCGACTGCCCTATCTACCCACCTACCAGCATATGTAGCCATAAATTCTGCCTGCTCTTTGTTGACTGTGGAGGAAGTGTCCCTGCTCCCAAGGAAAACCTTCCAACAATACTAAGAAACTATTACACCTGCTTTCATTTTCTTCATAGTATGATATTATAGAAATGAACTAATAAAATAATATAGGTCTATTTGTTTATCTGTTTACTGTCTTCCCCACCCCATTAGAATATAAACTTGTTGAGGATAATATTGTATTCCATAGCCAAAAGTAGATTTAGGCCCTTATTAGGCACTCAATGGTGATGTGTGGAATTAAAAGAAAAACTGAATGAAGGAAAGAAAAAACATGATTTCTTACTGTGGGTTAAAATAGCTTTTTTCATGCTTATAGGTCTCTCTCTGTCTGTCTGTCCCCCTAACCCCATACCCCTTCCTCACTCCCCAACCCCCTCATCTTCTGGATAGAAATCTAATGTCCCAGTAGGTTGGGCTATTACAGAGTGATGCTCTTCAGGGAGGTGTCCCCTGGGCATCCATGTGAATGCTGAGGTCTGCATGGACTTTGTTCTTGGCTAAAGAGTGCCATGGGGGGGGGCACACATGGGGCCAGCCGGGGAATATAGAAAGTATGCTTGCCAAGGAAAGGTCTATTTAGGATCTGGCTTCAATGACAGGAAAGCTTCTCAACTTCCTTCCTTCCTTCCGTCCTTCCTTCCTTGCCACCAAGACTGAGGCTGTGCCAGGAAAGTCCAACCTTCAGATGTCTACAGAAAGTATCCCAAGGAGGAAGTCCATGGCTTGTATATACCATTTGCCCCAGGCTCAGGAAGCCAGCCAGCCTGAATGGGAAGGGGGGCTTCTGGCTTGTACTTTCTGTCTGTGCATAAAATGTTCCATTTCTGAGCACTGTGGCCAAGACAGATGAAGGATCAAACGACATAATCGATGTAAAAGTGGCCTGTTCATTAGACAGCATGCATAATGCACGCCAGTCAGGTTGTCAAGGATGCGAGAATGGATAAGATGAACATGAAGGACGAGGGGGAAGTAGAGATAGGGGAAATGGGGAAGGGAGGAGGAGTGGAGAAGGTAGAAGAGGTTGAGGAGGGAGGAAAGAAAGAAGAAAAGCGATTTAGTTCTGTGCATCAGCAGTGAATATAAATTTTACTGAAGACTGTAAACGTGACTCCTGAACTCTGACACCGGGAATCACTGGTGTGGACACCTTGGGAAAGTCCCTTTTTCCTTATTTGCCCCCTGGTTTCTTCACCAGTCACCGAAGGAAGCTGGCGGTATCTGAAGATGACCTACAGTGACCCTCACAGCTCTGACCTCTCTAAGTCCATAATCTCTGCAGTCACCAGCCTGGCTCCATGATCTGGGTCAGGGGAGACACCGGGCACCAAGGCCAACCAGAACACAGTTTGGAGCTTTAGCAGATGTCCTGGAAAATAGGCAGAGACTATTTTCTGTGCCAACATTATTTTGGTTCCTGGATGGAGCCTTAGCTGACTTCCCATAGCCCCCGACTTCCTTTCCAGGAAGCCACTCCCCCTGGGAGCATACTGATACATAGGTCTCACTTCACAGCTTCTTTTTCCTATGAAAAAAACAGCACAAACTATCATTTGTTCCTCAGCACGAATGAAACAATCCAACGAATTCAGCCAATTTGTCCTTCAATACCTTTTACTGGCCCTTTCATGATACATTCATTGGAGCCCTCCACCCCAGAACCGAATTCACAGTGACTCTTCATGTAAATGAGACCTCTGTCCCCACCCTCCATGGTCTCTGCTCCTGGCCCCTTTCAAACTTCCATATATCATCCCTGATGGCCTCAGGCATGGCCACTCCAGTCCTACTGTGGGAAAGGGCAGGCACCACACTTTCAAGTTCTTATGGACCACAAGGTGAAATCAACCACAGGCAGGCATCCCCTGAGGAAGACAGCCTGGACCGGGAAGGCAGAGGACACAGGCTACGAATACCATGTTGTTTCCTTATTTTGAGTCTTTCCAAGTTAACTGATGTGAAAATTGAACTCACTTGCCCATAAATAGTCCTGGAATATCCTGTCATTCAAAGAGGCTTTGCAGTATACTGGGAAGAATACTGGGTCTAGAATCCAAAAGACAAAAGTAAATTTTGGGGGGCTCCTGGGTGGTTCAGTCAGTTAAGCATCCAACACTTGATCTCAGCTCAGGTCTTGAACTCAGGGTCATGAGTTCCAACCCCCCACTGGGTTCCATGCCTGTGGAACCTACTTTGGGGAAAAAAAAAAGTACAATCTGGGCTCTACCACTGTCACATGTTGGGCAATTTAGAGGATCTTTCCCAACCTCCTGACAATTCCCATCTCTAGAAGAGAGGTAATAATAGTGCATAAAGGAGAAAGGTTGAATAAGATCCCTATGCCTAAACCACACAGTATAATGTGTAGTCCGTATGTGTACAATAAGTATTAGCGAGTAGCCACCGAGAGTATTAAATGAAATAATGGGTGTGGCCATGCTTCGCAAAATAAAAAGAGCCACTGGAAGTGGGTTTGTGCAATAGCAGACAGGAACGTGAGTAGCTAAGTTTCTGCCTTGGTCTCATTATGCTGCATTCTCATCAGCAGCCCCAGCAGCTAAAAGCATGTATTCACGTGCCAAAGAACTAGTACATAGATATGGGCACAAATTTTGGCACTGGCCACAGCATCGCTATGGCAGCTAGATGATCAGAAATCACCTAAGTGTCCAAAAAGGAGCCAGGTTTGAGGACATCGTAACACAGGCACATACTGCTGGACTGCAGCTGAAACAATGCTCTGAAAGCAAACTGACAGAAAAATAGGTCCCAGATACATTGCTAAATGGAAAAGAGAGAAGTTAGGACCTGTAGATGGTCTATTTTATACGTTCTAAGCCTATGTTGTGTGAAATTTAGCAAACATATTGGACCTTGGCAATAAAGTAATAAAAAGTGTGTACCATCTGACCTCACTTTTGCAAATATATAGTATATAGGTTAAAATGTATGGAAAAATTCTCAAAGACTTGACAATAAATGCTGATTCTCTGGATATTAGGAATTTAGGTGATTTTTTGCTTTTGCTTTGGACTGACCTGAGCTTTTCTGTTTTTTTTTTAATGATTTTTTTTAAAGATTTTATTTATTTGACAGAGAGAAACACAGCCAGAGAGGGGACACAAGCAGGGGGAGTGAGAGAGGGAGAAGCAGGCTTCCCGCCGAGCAGGGAGTCCGATATGGGGCTCGATCCCGGGTCTCCGGATCATGACCTGAGCCGAAGGCAGTCGCTTAACCAACTGAGCCTCCCAGGTGCCCCTGATTTTTTTTTTTTTAAGAATGAACTTGTATTTGTTCAACACCATGACAGCTAAGATCCATAAACCGAGGTCTCTAAGTCTGTCAAGTAGCCAAAACTTGGTTTCAAAGGTTGCCATACTGGTTTCAGGGAGCCCTGGGCCTCCCAGGAAACACGGATAGGTACTTACTTGCTGTCCCTCAAATTTGCTCTGACAGAGAAATAAAGGAATATTTGTTGCTTTCCCTGCTGCGGCTTCCTAAGCAACCAATCCCACTTTGAATTCGCTTTGAAGATACATTTTTAAAATGATGCCATTCTGGGGAGGGAGGAGAATGGAGAGTGACAGTTTCCTCTGGCGTGATGAAGAGGGTTTGGAATTAGATAGAGCCGACGGTTGTGCAACACTGTGAATATACTAAATGTCACCGTATCGTACGTCTTCACATGGCTGATTGTGTGCTGTGCGAATTTTACCTCAATAAAATTAAAATTAAGCTATGAACACTGAGGGCAGGACAGGTAACTTCAGTATGGGTGGGGGAAACGTGCCTCTTTAGTTTGTGTGTGCCCAACGTGTAAATACTATACAACCTAGATCAAAATTTTAAAAGATGCCTTTCATTTTGTTTTGGGGGATGTGTATTACTCACCGATATGTAGTTCATATCATGTCATCACAGTCATCGATGACAGTTTGGCCACTTCCTTTTACAGATTCAGTAACTGAGGTTAGAGAAAACTTGAATATGCGAGTAATTTACAAAACCGGATTTAGAATCCAAGTGTCTCTGTCCAGTGGTCTTTCCATAATCATTCACTACTCTTTTTATTTATTTTCTGAGCCTTTTTAAACATAATTTTAAATGACTTTCTATTTTTTGACCAAATTCTCTGCCTCACTCCCTGTTCCTGAATTTGCTTTGTGCACTCCAAATCCTTTGATATATTGCACACCGGTTGTGGGTTTTGGTAGCTGTATTGGGCAAAGTCATCCTTGTTGAATGGTTATTTCAGTGGCAAGAAGCAGGCGATGGCTGCGGATTAACTCAGTAATGCCTCACACCTTCTTGGCGCTACCACTTTATCCCTAGGAAAGCTGAGGGATAAAAATTTATTTTACTCAAATAAAAGTCTCAAAAACACTGTCATTAACACAGCATTTTCCACATCTCCACCTCTCACAATTGCCCTAACTCCATAACCCAGCGAGCTTGTTTATTTGAAGGACAAAAAAAGCTTTCCATTCACAGCCAAGAAAATTATACCTTACTTGTACTTGGTACGGATTAATTTTTCAGAAGGCCTGTGATCAAATGGCTCTCAAATATGTCTCTCCACAGTGGAACTGCAAAGTGGCCAGTAATCTGCTTTTTGGAATCTAAAGAGCATCGACGCAACTGAGGCAGCAAAGATTTTCTGATCACTTTGTTAATCTACGTGTCACCTATTTGCAGTTTGTGATGCCCCCCACCCCTAGTCAACCATTTGGAGTCCGAGTTGAAGTGTGCCCATTCCTGCAAATGGCAAATTTTAAAAAGACATCTGGGCAAAAGAGAAAAGAAAACATCTGGGCATCTCTGATCATTCTGCCGAGTTTGGATACATCCGCTTATCAGAGAGCCAATGATGATGTGTTAAGTGGCAACTTCAGCAGGAAGGGGAGGGGAGGGAGTCCTATTTGGTTAACACATCCCTATTTGCGCACTTAATCAATTTAGATCCATGGACAATTTTACACTGGGGTTTTTGACATGAAGGGAACAAGCTACAGAGCATTCCCAAGCAGATTCAACAAAGCCAGCCACAGTTGGATTCCCTCATCATTACTTGAAAGAAAAATCCCAAAGAGCCAAATAACACCCAACATTAAATTAGACCACTATTCAGAGAGAGATGTGGACCAGAGTTCAAAAGAAATGTTAATGATATAGCCCCACTCAGAATCTGCAACCCAGGGATCTCTCTCTCTCTCTCTCTCTCTCTCTCTCTCCTCTCCATCTCTCTCTCTCTCTCTCTCTCTCTCTCTCTCTCTCTCTCCTCTCTCTCTCTTTCTCTTAAGAATATGGGGAGGTTAGGGGAAGAGGGAGAGGGAGAGAGAGAGAGAGTCCTAAGCAATGTCTATGACCCTAGCACAGAGCTCAACATGTGGCTCGATCTCACAACCGTGAGACCATGACCTGAGCTGAAATCAAGAGTCAGACACTTAACCAACTGAGCCACCTAGGCACCCCCAGGGAGCTCATTCAATCTCTCCTTCATAGCAGAGAAAGTATTCAGTAGATGTTAGAACAGGTAATAGTAGCGTCATTTTTGTCACTAGTAGTGTCATTTTTGTCACTGTTATTATGAAGGTGCTTTTCATAGCTCCCAGAATATCATAGGCACTTTAAAATTGGCTTTTGGATTAATTTATTAAACTATGACAATATGCACCATGATCATGGTCACCGTAACAATAACTACATTTTTGAGCTATGATGCATGCAGTTTTCTATGAAGTAACTTACTTCTTACCAACAATGCATCTGCAGCCTAAGTCCACAGTAGAGGTGCCTCTAGAGCAAGAAAGTTATATTACTGGTCACATCACTAGTAAGTGACAAAACCAGGATCTGAACTCAAGCCTTCCTTATTGGGAAGAGACTATTAGTCATGGTAAGGAAAGAGCAAAACTTCACTAAGTGCCTTCCAACCACATTAGGCAGATTGTGCACCACTATAAAACAGTGCCTTGGTTTCCACAGTCACAAATCAGAAAGGCGCTAGAAATACTGGGAGAATGGTGGCCCCAGAAAGCAAAAGAGCAAAGGCTGTCCCTTGGTTTCTGTCCCTGAACAAACATAGCAGAGGGTAGCAAGAGCCCATGCTGCAAAGGAACAACTTGGGCCCCAAGTAGAAAACCCAGTCACATAAACTCTTCTTGTAAAGTTGGCTTATGGAACACTGGAGAAGCCCAGGGCCTTGGCAAGCAAACTTTACAAACGACCCCCCAACCCCAATTGGTAGACTAGAAATATGAAGTCCTGAGAAGGGGAGCAATGTGTTTTCACAGCCTCCTCAAGAACCCCGGGGTTTTTGAAAGCTTTTCAGAGGGGTTGCTCCAACATTTACGAAGGGCTCTATTAGTGCCCCCAAGATAGAATGTGACAATGAACCCAACAGGCCCTGGCCCTCAAGGAGCTCACTGTCCATGGAGGGAGACAGACAAGTCACAGGCAACAGGAATTTAAGCCAAGAAGGAAGTCGAAAAGCACTGGGCTAGGTGAGTTCAGAGGAAGAGGAATCCTTTCCCAGGGGAGAGCGGGGAGGGAGGATATCAAGGGCAGCTTAGGAAAGGAGATGATAACAAATGACAGGAGTAAAATTGTGAGGAGAAACACACTTAGGTAAACAGCTACAGGAGAGGGAGAAAACTTTCATGTTCAGGAAGCAGGCAGAGTTCAGTTTGGCCAGAAATGAGTAGGGGCGAGAGAGAACAGAGGAACCGAAGGCTGTTCCCTTGGTTGGGAAGACCATGGATGGGAGGTGGAGGAGGGCAGACTGCCCCTTAGCTGCTGGAGTCTGAGCACGAGACCCAGGCAATTACAACTGGCCTCAGGAAGACACATCTCGCCGCTGCTTTCTGGTAAATGTCTGAGTTCAGGAAGAGGCCCAAGAGAACGGTCAGGAGGCTGTCGCAACAGCACAGACAAGAGGAAGTGAGAGCCTGTCTCAGCAGGGCAGGGGCCCGGGAAGCGTGGAGGAGGGGGGCTGCCTGGCACCCTTTTCCTTCTTTTCCACTAGGTCTGCGCTTAATTGCTGAGCGGCACGTCGGTTATCTGAAGAAGTAAGTGGTCCCAGCTCACGCACACCATACTCTGTCGGGGCTCTTTTCTCCTTGAACGTGTGACTAACTATTAGCTCCTGAATACTCACCAATCCTCAACCAAAGGCACCCACCTCCCAGGATCAAAGCTAACTGAAAGAGGCGCCTGGGTGGCTCAGTCATTGAGCATCTGCCTTCAGCTCAGGTCATGATCCCAGAGTCCCGGGATCGAGCCCCACATCGGGCTCCCTGCTCGGCGGGAAACCTGCTTCCCCCTCTCTCACTGCCCCTGCCTGTGTTCCCTCTCTAGCTGTGTTTCTCTCTGTCAAATAAATAAAATGTTTTTTTTTATTTAAAAGCTAACCGAAAAAGCTACTTGGCAATTAGGTATGTCCATTTAGAAGTCAGTATTTACCAACTGAAATGCTGCAAGGAGTAGGTGGGAGGCACAGTGCAGAGGCAGAGCCATCAAGCTCCTAGACACTGTGAGAAACCAAACAGCCCCACCAGAGAGACCGGTCCTCAGCACTGTGTATTTACATTTGATCTACTCAGAGCAATTTGCACAACCTTCCCACATTCACTGAAGACAGTTGCTGCAAATGAACTAGGTGGATTTGGTTTTCTCCCCTAAGATGAGTTACCGACCTTCGGGGAAGGCAGTACTACTTGCTGCAGCCCTGTCTACCACCGGTAGAACACACCTCAAATCTATAACAAAATCTTCTTATAACAAAATCTGCTTCACAACTCTTAGCAAGACTAGATTAAAAATGGAACTCCCACAAGCAAGCAGAGGAGCTTGGACTCATCAGCAGGGACGGAAATAATAACGTTTTCCGGAGAGGAGTATGGGAGCATGCTGCAAACACCTGTGACGTAGTGTTTACCAGAACCCACGACAAGCAAAGTCATCCCTAGGAACAGAGATGTAAAATTAATGGGCCAGTCAGCCTTCTGCATCCCACCAGGCAGGAGGTATGGCTCTGGTGGGTTGGGGATAGCTGTCATCACAATTACAGCCCAGCACACACATCCCTGGGATTTCTTGTCTTCAAAGTTGTCCTTTGGTAATTCCAACTCACAGCTCTGCGTGTGCACACAACTTTCAGACAGTTCCACCTGGCAGCTGCCTTCGGAGATGGCTCGTGGGTACCTCAAACCATCTGCTCTGGCGAGGAGAGCCTGGGGACAGTGGAGAAACAAGTGGCAGCTGGCACTGCCTCAAGACAAATAAAAGCTCCCACCTCTACCAGGGAGCGCGAGGGCTCTCGAAGATACCGAAGGGGGCTCTGGACTAACCATGGTCCTTGGGCAGCTAACGTGGATGTTAGAGGAGGGTGTGACCCCAGCATCCACACTGGGAGGCTGGAATCACCCTTCCAACCCGCTCTTCCGGGCCAGGACAACTAACACCCTCAGACGGCCGAAGTATCAGTGGCCCCAGCCTGCTGGGTTTCCATGGAGCCAAGATACACATGCTGGGTATCGCTCAGGATGCTGGGCTTAGGGGACGCGTGCAGGAGCTCAATGACGGCTTTTGCTCTTATAATGATCCTTTACAACTAAATGTTATTATATTCTGAGCTTTCCAATCATAAACAATCACACTGCCACTGCCCAGAGGACTACATACAACGTGTCCAAGCGCCTTGACAGACATCACCCCATTGGATCCTCCCAACATTTTTGTCTCTATCAATGGATGAAGAGACTGTGGCTGGGAAAGACGAAACGACTTGACCAAAGTCACTCTGCTTGGTAGAGGATGTGAGGGGTAGCACCTCAGGCTAATATAAAAATATAGGTGAAGAGAAAAGGGGCAAATCTGATCCACTGCCCAAAAATAAGGTGGTCATTCATACAGGCCCTCTATAGGGTCTGTTCATTTCTTCGTTTATAGTTACAAATAATATCCCAGGGTGCCTGGATGGCTCAGTCAGTTAAGACTCTTGGTTTCAGCTCAGATCGGGATCTCAGGCTGGTGAGACTGAGCCCTGCATCGGGTTCCAAATTCAGCAGGGAGTCTGCCTGTGGATTCCTCTGCCCCTCCCCCCATTACTGTGCACTCGAGTCCCCCCACCAACCAATAAATAAATAAATATATAATTTTTTTGTTGTTTCTTAGAAGCATGTGACTCTCGATTTCAGCTCAGATCATGATCTCAGGGTCATGAGATCAAGGCCCATGCCAGGCTCCACACTCAGCACAGTCTTCTTGAGATTATCTCCCTCCCCCTCTGCCCTGCCCTCTGCTTTCCCTCCTGCATGCTCTCTCTTCCTCTCAAATCAGTCAATCAATAAAATATTAAAAAAAGAAAAAGAATAACATCCCAAGGAGGGTTCCTTTCTTGAAGTAGCGGGACCCAGAAAACCAAGAAAGGTATCCAAATTATTCTGCATCTATCTCATAGACACAGTGGACATAATTATACATATTACTTAATAGCATTGTGTGAAGAATCACAATATAGCTCTTAAGTGAAACACACACACCCCATACACAGTGTGTATGGAACAAGGGACCATTTTAACAAACCTGTATGAATTAGAAATGAAATTTGGAATGGACTTCAAGAAAGGGGAGTTAACAGAGGGGCTGGCTGTGGAAGTGCTGAGGGGCTGCCTCCAGGTGCGAAGGTCCACAAAAGGAGAGGACGACACCTCTCAAGGGCAATGCCACACAGAAAGACCAAGAGTCCTGTAGAATAAGGGTCAGAAGAGGAGAAGGCCAACTCAGTCAAGCCACCAATTCCCCATCGAGGGCCGGCTATGTGCGAGTCAAGGTAGGGAGTCCAAAATCAATTAGAACATGTGCCTGCGTTTTTCAGGGCACCTACAGCCCGACTGAAAACAAAAAGCCCACTCCCTTGCAAAGATAACTGATAAGGAAGGGTAGTCTGCACTGAGGACCAATAAAGTTTCCCAATCTGGGACAGTCCATTAAAGCCCTGAGACTTAATTCAGACTCGACTCCCATTCCGTGTGACTCTGGGTGAGACGCTGCCCCTCTGTGCCCCTGTGGCTTCCAAAATCCACCTGTTGTGTGCTGAGGTTTCAGGACCAGTGTACAGATGAGGTGGGAATGATGTGACAAAGCAGAGACATTTGTTTCTAATGAAGCTCCAAACCCTTCTGAAACCCAGAAGCTCCAAGTCAGGGAGTAGAGAGAGATGCTCTCGGGACAGGAAGCAGCCCAAGGAGCGGCATGTATTCTTACCTCATTTCAGCAGCTTCCAAGATGAGTCAGCAGACAGGCAGTCCCATGTGGCCACTAAAATACCTGAAAAACTGACCATGGCATAGTGGGAGCCAGGCACAGGCTACCCTCCAACAGGTGACCAACCCATCGCTGAGGTTGTGAGAGGAGGTCATAAAGAACAGATAGATTGGGTAGTTGAGGAAAAGAGTCAGACCTTGCTTCAAACCTGAGCTCTGCTGCCACTTACGGCGACCTTGGCTAGATGGCTTCCACTCTCTGAACTTCAGTTTCTGGAGATAATAACAGCACGTCCATCTCAGTCATCAATACAAAGATTACAGACGACCTGGTGTAATACTCGGAACATAGTAGATATTAAAGAAAGCATAACAACTACAAGTAAACCTAGCCATCATTTTCTGCATCCTCATGCCCTCTAAGAGAATTTCCCTGGCCACGTCTTCTCGATATCTACCCTCAGGAAAGGATCTAGGAAATGCAGTCATTTGGTAGGAAGCAGGGAAAATCGTGAGAGGTGTGGTATGGATGTCTGTTGAGGCCTCCTCTGCTTCCTCAGAGCACAGGGGATTTCAGGAAGCAGGAAGCAGATACGGAAGAGTGAAGCTCAAATGCCACACTTTCAGACTTCAACCAGTTGAGGCAAGGGGAGTGGTCAGAGGTAAGGATAGCTTCACGTTAGCCAGGATTGCATCATGTGGCTCACGATTCAATTTTTTCACTTTACATTTTGCCAAAGGAAGAATACCTGTTCAATAACACTCAGTTTGATTTAGTACTGTCGAACTTAACAGATTCTCAAGTTGTCCTCTGCTAGGCTCTTAGCACGCAGGCATGAATACGACAGGGTGTCACTTTTCAGAGGCTCGAGACCGGCAGGAGTTTGCACATATAGGAGCAATTCATTCAAAATAAAATAGAACGTGAGACTTGCTATGGAGAAGGTATCGAGCCTGTTAGAGGGAAAACAGGAGAAAGCTTCCTAAAACAAGTGGAATTTGAGATGAGTTTTGAGAAATGAGGAGTTCAAAGGATGAAGGTGTAGCGAAGAGGGATCAAAATGGCTGGATTACTCTCTTTCTTTTGATGGATAATCCAGTGTGGCTGGAACGCAAGGTGATGGATAAGAAAATAGTTTTTTTTTGATAGCGAGACTATGTGGACTTTGAAATAAGAAGGAATAGTACTGAAAGCAGAGGGGAAAATAAACATACTAAAAATTAAAAGGGGTATAAACTGTAAATGCAACAGAGGAAAAAAGATCAGATAATGTTATGAGCCAGTTTATACCCATAAATTCAGCAAATTCAACAAAATATGCATCATATTAAACAAATGCCAGACCCAAGAGGGTTTTTTTTACAAGCAAGAGCTACTAAACATTCAAGACACAGATAATTCCAATCTTATACAAACACTTCCAGGAAAGAGAAGAAAGGAATATTTCCCAACTCATTTCATGAAAAGGCTACATTCACCTTGGCACCAAAAATAGACAAGAATAATAGAGAAAGAAAAAAAAATCACACTAACCCAGTTTGTGAAAATAAATGTAAAAACGCCAAACAAAATACCAGCAAATGAAATCTAGCAATGTCTAAAAAAGAAAATCAATCATGACCAAGCTGGGTTAATCCCAAGAATTTAAGTTTCTTTTCACATTAAAAATTCTTGAGTGTAAAGCACTGCCTTGCTTCAAAGGATTAAAGGAGAAAGAAAAAAAACTATGCTATATGAACATCTCAAAATGTACAGAAAATGCATTTCATAAAAATCAACATCCATGCACAATAAAATCTATTAGCAACCTGATAAAAGCTATCCATACAAAATATTTGGGAGGTGGGATAACTCAGCGGTAAAATACTATAAGAATTCCATTTAAAATCAGGAACAAAAGAGGGATGTCTAGGATATATTCTTGGGCTGGTGCCACTCGCATTCAATTTAGTAAGGCAAAACAATGGAAAACACTGCAGAAGGACTGGAAAGGAAGAAATAAAACTGTCATCATTTGCTAATGCTTTGATTAATTATGGAGAATCAAAGAATCCTATAAATTATTAGAATTTTATTAAATTTTACATGGTTGTCAGAGACAGGCTTCTAAAATACAGGCAGTGTTATTCAACTGGCCAGGCTATAGGGTAGAGACATGGGGGTTCATTTTATTTTTTCATTCTAATTCTTTTTAATCTTCGTGCATACGGCACAGGCAGTCTTCCATACCTACATTGCACCATAAACAGGAAAAAAAGAAACTTGGAGGCAGAAAGTTGAGTGCTGTGCTGTCCCGGTAGTTCAGGTGAGGGGCAGGAGGGCCTGGGAAAGTGCAGGGACAGGGAGGACGGCCAGCTGCGGGAAGCCCACTACAGAACCGCAACGGGCAGAGCTCAGAGGAAAAGGTGAGAGAAAAAGGAGTCGGAACACTGCACAGAGCTGCCCCTCAGCTCCCTGTCCATAAGGCTGCCCCTCTGCGAGCCAGCTTTGCCCCAGATCCCCTTTCCTGGCAGCTTGGCTCTGTACCGGCTACTAGCGGATGGTGGAACCGCCATCCTTGGGCCCCCCATGGCTCTAACTGGCCGTCTCAGCTCAGCTCCCTGCTGCCTTTGAGCACAGCCTCTCCTAGCCCTGGCCGTAAAAGAACAGAACCAAATGTATCGAGTAAATACTCATTTCCTGGGTCTGAGTGACCCAGCCTCTCTTTTTAGAATAAACACAGGAAATAACATCATCATACGATAAAAGCAATCTTACTTGAGTAATCTCTAACAAAGGCACGTTAACCTGCTCTTTTGCTGTCCCTGGCTAGATCTGTCTGGGGCTTCGGTGGTGGGGGACAGTGGTAGGGAGGATCCTTTCTGTCTCAGAAAGAACAGTAATTCTATGTCCTTTGCCCCAAGGCTGGCCACACAGCTGTCAGAACACTGATACAGACGTAGAATCAAGAGTTACGTTTTTGGTTCATTCAGGATCAATGACTGGCTCCTGGTGGCATGACACTTTGACCTTTTGCCCTTGAGCCTTTCTGTAGCATGCCCTCTCCCCTGCCCTGCTCTCTGGATCTCACCTGTGAACTGAAAGGGAAGGGGACCAGCCCAGGGTCCAGCCACTTTCCTTGGACATACTGGACTTGCCTTAAGATTTTTCAGTGAGGACTCAAAAAAGAAAAAATCTTCTTAAAAGACTACAGAGTAAAATACCAAAAATGTGTGAAAACTACTCTATTAGAAGACCCCTGGTCGTGAAAATAACAGCTTACGCCTAGATGAGTAAGTCTAACTAGCTCAGAACTGTAACCAAAGTACTGGCGGCAACTGCCAGGTAGATCTGAGCGTAAGGCAGGCCCAACCATACTCCCAGAATAATGCAGTAGCCTTGTGGGTCATGCCGCCTCTTACTGGGGAAAGCAAGTACACACACACACACACACACACACACACACACACACACACACCCCAGCAGCAGCAGCAGGACAAAACAACTTGTTTGGGGCTGGAAGGCATCATAGTGTGCGTACTGTGACACACAGAGACGGGGTATTAGCAGGGGCTGCAGATTGACCATGTTCCATAGATCACGTACTAAGTACACTAGAACAGAAGATGGAGGAGGTAAGAAAAGGCTACCAAGTAGGGACCTCAGTAAGGACACCCTAGCACCCAGTGGTGAGAGGAATGGAGAGACCAAAGAAGGGAGGGAGAGGAGAAGGAAAGGAAAGAAGGAGGCAGTGGGAGAAGGGGGGATGACAGACAGTTCAGAAGGGAAGATTGTTTTTCCTTTCAAAAAATAATAGCATCTGCAAAGAATAGGATCCATCCAACCAAGAAAAGTCATAAGCCTCAGAATTCTCTTTTTTTTTTGAAGAGGAAAAGCTCAGGGGTGTCCGGATGGCTCGGTCAAGGAGGCATCCAACTCTTGATTTTGGCTCAGGTCATGATTTCAGGGTTGTGAGATGAAGGCCCTTGTCAGGCTCCATGCTGGGCGTAGAGCCCACTTCAGATTCTCTTTCCCCTTTTGACCCTCCCCGACTGTCTCCCTCTCTAAAAAAAAGAAAAAAAGAAAAGAAAAGAAAAAGCTCAGAGGTAAAGGGAGGTGATCTCTCGTACACCGAAAGGAAACAGGCACCTCTGACTGTGTATGTGAGCCACTTTCCTTGACCTAAGTGGAAGAAACTCAATACCGTTCACCTTTTGCTCTTTTCCCACATTACCACGAGCCCAAGGAAGGTGTAACTGCTATGCCTTAGCCTCTCAGGAAGACACAAACCAAAGAGAGAGCACGAGGGGCAGTCTTTTGCAAGTCAGAGATGCTCTGAGTCTGTCCAGTCCCCAACATGACTCATGTCCCTTCAGAAGGAACACGTCCACCAAGACTGGGGACACTTTGCTGTTGAACCATAAATGCAATGGACTCAGAGACCCAACTCGGACCTCTGCTGAGAAGAACCAAAGGCCACGCTCTCCTCAAAGCCATTCTGACAAGAAGCCAATAGTCCACTATGCCTCCAGAGATTATTAATATAGTGGTTTGGTTAGAAATCAATAAATGTACTTTTTAATCATCCTTGAAGCCAAAAGTTATTGAGTACTCAGCTGTAAGCACCCACAAACAGGTGCAATTAATTTTACTGCTACTCCCACTACAGCATTTGTTTTGAACATGTGCTGTTATCTGTGGGTTTGAGTCAGACACAGCATATTTTTAGGTGAGAAACAGGTTTACAATTTGGAAAGAGAATATTCAATATTATCGAATTATTATTTTGCCTTTTAAGAGAACTGAGAGAGCAATTATACTTGAGGAATAAAAAAATGGAATTTGAGAAAGTACAAAATCTTCAGAATAAATACAAAATGCTTCTGCAATGGAAGAAAATGGATTAAGGCCCCAATCTATTCCCTTTAAAACTGTAGTGAATGAAATTAATTGCAGATTTTAAAATCGGTATATAGGTAAGTGGGCCACCAGACACGTCCCTGAAACAATTCTGTGACACTGTTAGTATAGCACGGACAAGGACAGATTCTTCAAAATCAAGTAGATTTTACAAGTGGATAGTTCTGAGGACAGAGGAAGGCTGTTCAGCAAAATGCAAAACAGAGTCCAGAGCAACGGTAGGCTTCCAAACCAGCCGAGGCTCACCTGTTAGAGGCCCAGGCCTCCATCATGGCTGTTTTCCTTCCTGCGGTCTCCCAGGGGGAGCTCCTGGGAGCATGTCACCAAGGCAGTCTACAGGGCTGTCTACACTTCCTTATCATGCTGGTCTATTCTAAACGCGGATGGAGCCAAGAGTTCAGGCTTGTGCTCTCTGCTTCCATATTTCACAACACAGAACCAAAACGAGGAAAGAGGAGAGACTACACAGGCCATGGCCTCTGCCTGGGGCTGTTGCCCTTAGTGGGAGGGCTGACATGTCACAACCTCGAGCATCGCTAGAGCTGTGTCTCTGTGTGACTCAACGCCTGGATGCGTCGACGGTTGCTTGCGTGAACTCGCCCACAAATTACAGTCACTGGAAACAGTGTTGTACTTTCACCACAACAAACTCATTTAAAATAGAACTTCAAGTAATTCTGACAGACATCATCCAAATGGATGATGCCCTTGGCCTGTCCCTCTGAGAAACAGAAGCATATCACAAAGCCATATATCCATTTCCATATTATGCAGCTATTTCTTTCCTAACAGCTGCCCCAGTGGTGGTAAGACTGGTGCCCAGACTGTTAGAGAATTTGGGTCCATGGGGGAGGACTGGCCTGGGAGAATGGGCCCACAGGAAGATGTCCATCTCTCCCCGCCTCACCCTCTCTCTGCCTCTCTCCTCTCTGCCTCGCGAAACTCACGCCTAATATTATCAGTGTTCCCTCACCTCAAAGCTTCATAACTTCTCTTCCACAATTTGTGGCGTTTATAGTCCTCACCACAATATAGTATCTTATAGTTTCCCTACTTGTTTATGTATGTGCCTCTTCTCCTCCCTACTGTTTTATAACATGATAATTATCACCATCAAGCAGCTTGCTGAGGCTCCAACACACACTAATACCACCGTACAGTCGGGGAGAGCAGGAATGTGCTTAGAGACAGAAGTTCTAATTTTAAAGTCCCTACTTCATGACTTACTAAGAATGCAACCCTGGAGAAGACACCTAGCTTGTCTGGGCCTTGATTTCCTCATCTGTGAAATGGGAGTGGATGCATGCTGATGGAGGAAGGGGAAGAAGCTAAGGAGGAGGAACAGGAGCAGGAAGAGAAAAAGACGACCTTGCCAGCATGACATTGGGGAATGACAAACTTCGGAGTCCTGAGTGCTGTCACTGACCTACCAGGTCATCAAATACAAGTTACTTAGATTCTCCGAGTCATGGGGCCCCTGGGTGGCTTGGTCGTTAAGCGTCTGCCTTCAGCTCAAGTCATGATCCTGGAGTCCCGGGCAATCAGGATTATCATTTATACTTGATTCCTGACCTCAAGGGCTTCCCAGGCCAGCAAGGAAATGAGATACAGAGGAAAGCCTCTCCCATCCAGTGTGCAGCCCCACATGCTGAGGGGCACATTACTAATGCACAGTAACAGAGGTGAGAGCTTTGGCTGATGAAAAGGGAGGGTGAGCTCACAGAGGCTGCACCACCATGGGAAGGCTTCAGGCATAGGAAAACGCAGCACCCTTCCCATCCTTCCCCCACCATAAGAGCCCACTCCATGCCTCACCTTCCCACAACAAAATCCAAACGCACGGGAGCTTAAACAACATCCAAGAGGGCACTGGAAATCAGTGAGGACTTTCAGTCAAAGGGGTGACATGATGAGAGCTGCACTTTAGGAAAATTAATCCAAGAGGACTATGCAGGATACATTTAAGAGGCCAATTAGCTCATGACATCCAAAAGGTGGAGATTATCCAAATGTCTATCAGTGGAGGAAGGGATAAACAAATACAGTCCATCCATACAACGGAATATTATTCGCCCATTAAAAAAAAGGATGGTGTACTGATATAGACTATAATAGGAATGAACCTTAAAACCATCAGGAAACTCAACATCATTATGTTAAGTGATAGAAGCCAGCCACAAAAGCCCACATACTCTAGGATTCCATTTATATGAAAGTCTGAGAACCAGGGACAGAGACAGAAGCGTGGGGCGGTAGTAAAGGGTACAGACTGTATCATTACCCGGCCTGGGCTTTCCATCTGCCTCAGCCACCTCCTTGCTGTTTGACCTTGGTCAAGTAACTACACCTCTTTGAGCCTCAGGGTCACAGCAGGAAAATGGAGGAATTGATAGTACCTGCCTCACAGAGTTGTGGTAAGAACTCAACAGTGAAAATGTATTAATATCAGAGGGTTTTGAGCACCTTCCTTGAGGTCTCTGATGGAACAAAGTGTGCTAGACAGGACCAGCGGGTTCAGGGCTTACAAAGGAGGAAGAAGAGCCACTGAGAACAAACTTTACAGCTCAAGATCGGACCAAGGGCCCATGCTCCCAAAGGCAGGCTTTTGAGAAATACGTGAACAAATGAGAGCTGCTGGGGAAAAATGTACTAATGTCAGGTCAATTGCCTGACACACAGAAGGTCCTCAATAAACACTAACCACCATGATCAACACCATGATCAACTTCATGATCACCACGAAGAAATGCCTTTGACTAAATAGGAAGAATAATGTGGGGGGCAGGCAGTTAAGCTCAGAGGAGCAATTTACAGGCTTCTTGTCAGTACATCTGAGATACATATTAGTTGTTGTGACTTCACTGCTCAAAATACTTCTTAAGCTGGGTTTCCAAAAAGAACAGTGAGACTTAATAGGCAGGCTATCAGTAAGGAATACCCTCTGGACATTGGGCAACACTGGACTGGTCAACCCTAGATTGAGCTGGGCCATTTCCTGCCTGCCCGACGAAAGGAGAATCCACATTCCAAAGCACTCATAAGCACACCAACTCACATTCCTTGCTATGAAACCCGGATTGTTTAATGCAGAAGCCAGCAAATTACAGCTCATTAACCGAATTCAACCTGCCACCTGTTTTGTAAATTAAGTTTTATTATAACACAGAACAGAGACCGTATGGCCCACAAAGCCTCAAACATATTATGTGGTCCTTTGCAGAAGAAGTTTGCCCAAACCTGGTTTAAATTATGTTGAGTGCGCTACTGTGTCCTGTATGAGTTTCAATTTTTTTCAAGCTTTTTCCATCTTAAACTCTCTGATTCTCTATCACATTTTACCAAGACCATTATTAATACCAACATTGCTTTTCACTAGGATTCCTTATCTGGCCACACTAAACAGGTCTCAGGTATAAAGGCAACGGATCCAGGGCTCCGGGACACTTTCTTTTAAAGATCTATTAATTTTAAGGGGGGAGGAGCAGAGAGAGAGAGGCAAAGAAGCAGATTCTCTACTAAGCACAGAGCCTGATCCAAAACCAAGAGTCGGAGACTCAACCGACCGAGCCACCCGGGCACCCCGACCTGCTGGACACTTTAAAAAAATAAAACCTGGAGCGCCTGGGTGGCTCAGTTGGCTAAGCCTCTGCCTTCGGCTCAGGTCATGATCCTGGAGACCCGGGATCGAGTCCCACATCGGGCTCCCTGCTCGGCAGGAAGCCTGTTTCTCCCTCTCTCACTCCCCCTGCTTCTGTTCCCTCTCTGGCTGTGTTTCTCTCTGTCAAATAAATAAAACCTTTAAAAAAAATAAATAAAAATAAATAAATAAAAAAATAAAACCTGTTGATGATTCATTCATTCTTTAACCTGCAACTGCCACCATTTGACATGCATAGATCATGAGGTGCGGTGTGCAGTAAGGGTGGGGTCGCGCGGGGAATAGGCACCACATGTGAAGCCTGAGTTCTAATCCCCGCCTTTCCACTAACTTGCTGAGTGACCCCCAGCCCCATGACTCAGGTTCCAAACTCTCACAACAGAAACGACTCTAGTTCACCCTCATGACACCTATCAAATAGCAAGGAGCCGGTAAGATTGAGCATATTATGCAGTTAGCACAGTGTGGGGCCCAATAGTAAGCAATTCAATCAACAAGAACAACTTCCACCACGGTAACTAAAGACTTGCATTTTATTTACTGAATACTTAAATCACATCATCACCTTTTTAGAATATATGAGAGCACGTGATTTTACATTCTAATACTTTAGAATACATTACAGGCTGGCATGACAACAAAAAAATATAAAAGAATCTAAAATTACAGAAGAGATAGAAGATAATTATTTCCACTTCAAAAGGACTTCTTCCTCTATCAAATAATTCAGCAGGTTTCACTTCGAGTTTCCTGCAAAAAGTGAACTTCCTTTAAGTAAATATGAGTTGCTGTACGGCTATGTGATTTTCATTCGGTTCTTCAAAATCACTTCTACGGTGTAAAAAAAAAAAAAAAAAGACTGGCATGCTTTGTATGCACCTGAGGGGAAGCACTCTGTTGGCTTCTGTTGGCAGTAGCAGGATTCCAGAAGTGATGTGAGTGACACAGCATGGGAAGCCTGTCCTGTATGTTCGTCAAGCTAAAGCAAATCTATGCCTCTAAGGTTAGATCTGTAACTGAGGAGCCATCCCAGGACAAATCCCTGCCCTGTGGGGGACAGCGCCCTCCAGGGGACGGAGCGCATTCCAGACTCAGAGGCCCCTTAGAGCTGTCCCCGAAACTCCACAGAGGCACTCAAGATTGGTTACCCTTCATTTGTCAGATGACTCTACCGAGCCATACAGAATTCTGGTGACCTCGCCAGGGCCGTCCAGCTTGCCCGCCACAGCCGCAGTGTTCAAAATCCATGGCTACCGCTCACAATATCTCTGATGTGAATTCATTCCACTCCAGTGCCATAAACTTCTAAAGAAAAGGTTAGGCTTTGCGTGTAGTAGCTCAGGTTTTGTAATTTCCTGCTGACTAGGGTCTTAATGGCCCTCGCCCTTACAAACCTTTAGGGCCGGATGGAGGACCAACCTTCGCAGATGGAATGGGAGCATGAGATCATCAATTTGGGCCTCTGAGATATTTATTCTCATTACGGTTTCTGGTAGCTGATTTAAATATTTTCATGAATCATTTTATTCGGCTGGGCTCAGAGAATATGTGAACAGAGACATAACTTCTAAGATCTAGTTAGGACTCCAAATGCACCAAGGAAAATATGTGAAAGAGGCTATACAGAGCTAAAATGGGCCATAGTTTACAAACAAATTTTAAATTCTTTGTTGCCAAGTGTGAAGGAGGCCGGATGTGCCAAGACAAGGATTTCTCTGAAGGACAGGAAGGAGACCACAGAGAGCAAGAAAAAGCTGGGGGACAACAGCAAGAGTCCATGGGAGCTAATGTGTAAAATCACTATTGTACCTGCTGAACAGATGCAGAATTCAAGCCTTAGGATATTTCCAGAAGGCTTCAGAAGCTTGTAAATTCTCCTTTGTACACGGGCCATGTTATTTTCTCATTGTGATTTTACTTTTAATATGTATAAGACCCTGGGGATTTATGACAGAGATTAAGACACAGTCTTAATCCCTAAAGTGTACACAGTAGAGCAAGGAGGAAGGATGTGGACAAGTATATTGACAAGTATAACACAGAATGATCTAGAGAGGCATGTGATAGGCACTAGCATCAGGGACACTGGGCTCCTTATAGTACTTATAGATGGTAATTTTATAATACCTAAAATTATGGTTGTGGGTGGGGGGAACCACAGTGTGACTTGCTCCTCTAAGATGAGTTTCATTGAAACAAAAGCAACTGGTTATTTGTCATGAATACATTACATACAAGCAACCTCATAAAAAGCCAAGGCAACAAAATAAACTAGGCCCCGCAGATGGAAAGTAATCAGAAAGCCTTAGGCCATCGATAAAATATGCTGATCGTGAAACATTTATCCTTCACTGCGGAAAAGAGAAGGATCAGGTTATGAAAGCTGGCCTCTCAGGCCATCTGCCAGAACTAAGTCTGAATCTCCAGTGAATCTTGGGAAGGAGAGTTTAAAATAAACATTTATAGAATTAACTAAAGAATAAAAGAAGCATGGAGAGAGGAAGGGGAGAAGGAGGAAAGAGAGGGAAGGAGATGCGAGAGGGATGGGTTCTGGCCCATGGGAATGATGAAGGCTCACTTGGGAATAGATATTCAGTATATCAAAATATATAAAATATAAATACCCATAAAGATATTAAATAGAAGAAGGAAGAAGAGGAGGAGGAAAGGAAGAAGAAGACAAGGACAACGGTAATGAAAAGGAAGAGGAGGAGAGGCAGTCAAATTTTATTGAATAGCTAGCCTCATCTCATTTAACTAATGAAAACCTGTGACGAAGGAGGAAGAGTACAGAAATGTGCATTCAAGTTTTGGTTTTGTCACTTCCTAGCTCGCCACTCTGGACCTCAATTTTCACATCTGTCAAGTTAAATAACAATCCCTGTCCTAACCCCTCTAGAAGACTGAAGACCAAATGAGATGATGGAAGTGAATGAGTCGTAGAAACTCTAAAGTCTACGACGCCTAGGTGGCCCTGTCAGTTAAGCGCCTGCCTTCAGCTCAGGTCATGATCCCAGGGTCCTAGGATCAAGGTCTACATCAGGATCTTTGCTCAGCGGGAAGCCTGCTTCTCCCTCTGCCACTCCCCCTGCTCATGCTCTCTCTGCCTCCCTCTCTCTCTCGTTCTACTAAATAAAATCTTTTTAAAAAGAAACTCTAAATTCTTGTCCAAATGTTAGTTATCACCTGTAATACTTTTATTCCCAATAGGGAACAGTTTAACTGTGACATAAAATAATGTACCTTCTCGAGTCCCTTGTGAGTTACAGATCTGAGAAAGGTCCAGTTCTGTTGTTTCCACTTTAAATAAGGCACATGAAACCATGTTCAAAAATACATTCTGGAGGTCAAGAGTCATAAGCCTACAGAGTTCTGGTCCCTGGAAGTTCTATGCTATGGATAGTCTGGTACATGTTCCAGTCAGGCTTCTAATGAGACCCTCAAGCCACAAAACCCCGGCTCTGCTTGGGCATCTGCCACAGATGAGTGCGTGTCTGATGGGCTCAGAGACAGCGCACAGATGAAAGACATGGATGGATTCAGCTTTAAAAACATACAAATACAGGGGCGCCTGGGTGGCTCAGTTGGTTAAGCGACTGCCTTCGGCTCAGGTCATGATCCTGGAGACCTGGGATCGAGCCCCACATCGGGCTCCCTGCTCGGCAGGAAGCCTGTTTCTCCCTCTCTCACTCCCCCGCTTGTGTTCCCTCTCTGGCTGTGTTTCTCTCTGTCAAACAAATAAAATCTTTTTTTAAAAAAACATACAAATACAGACCAGAGTCCACATTTCAGGTCGGGTTTTTTTGTTTTGTTTTGTTTTGTTTTGTTTTGTTTTTAGATTTTATTTACTTATTTGAGAGACAGACAGTGAGTGAGTGAGCAAGAGAGAGCACAAGCTGGGAGAGCGGCAGAGGGAGAGGGAGAAGCGGACTCCCCACTGAGCAGGGAACCGGATGCGGGGCTCAATCCCGGAACCCTGGGATCATGACCTGAGTCGAAGGCAGACACTTAACTGACTGAGCCACCCAGGCACCCCAACATTTTGTTTTTATCATTCTTCTGTTCTTACAGAAGTCACACCAACTCATGACAGAAAATAATGGGAATAAACACATAAGAAAATAGAATCAACTAAAGTCAGAATTGCACTACCTACATGTAACCATGGGCGATACCTCTGAACATGTATTTTCACATCTCATTCCGCACATATAAACATGGATCTTTAAGACGACCATGATACATAGTGATCTTTCTTTAAAAGTAAGGATACTTTATTACAATAATAAATAGGGGGGTTTTTTGTCTTTATTTTTTTTTACTTTAATTTTATTTTTTCAGTGTTCGAAGATTCATTGTTTATGCCCCACACCCAGTGCTCCATGCAATAAATGGTTTTTATAAAAAGTAGACTATTCGATAATAAACCCAAGGGAAAAATGGGATAATACGGTGTGGAAATCATAATGTTTTCTAGTTTTTATTCTCTTGACAGCTGTGAGAACTAGGTCCTGTGGTGTCTGTCCCGCTCTGGGAGACGGGACCAGCTCATTAGTGTTTATTAACAACCAACCCAGCCAGGAAAATGCTCCCAGCTGTCAACCTATGTCAAATGCGTTCAATACCAACAAAAGTATTCTTCACTTCAATACCAAGGAAAGGGTGACAATCGTAAGATATAAAACCAGTGCACCTGTGGTGTTTTTGGATGATGATGACGAAGATAAGGAGTAAAGATGAAAAAAGAATATATGGGAAGGGAGGAGGAGGAGAAGACAAAACAATGCCCCAGAAGTCATTCTCTTCGAGAAAACAAAGACTTTCTAAGTGATTAAGAGTACAGGCTCTGAGGTCAGACATTTGGCATTTGAGCTGAGCCACCCGCTAGGTGCTATGACCAGGGACCGGTCACTTCCCCTTTCTGAGCACCCGTTGCCTCACATATGAAACAGGAATGCATGACGATAACCGTAACGCTCTCATGCGGTTGCTGAGCGTCTCAAATGAAACCAGGCACATTAAGTGCTTAGACCAGAGCCCAGCGCACAGGGAGAGAATGACAGCCGGAGCTCTCCCCGTGGATGCACTCGCCACTCAACCGAGGACGCCACTCAACCAAGCAGTCCTCGGGTATGGGACCTGGAAACAATCCGCAAATCATTGAGTCTCAGCCCTTCATTTCTCAGAGGAGAACACTAAGGCTCAGTGTTCTGGGAGGGAGGGAAGACACTTTTCCAGTAACACACATCTACATGCAACTCACTCAGGAAACATCTATTGAACATTTGGGCAAAATACTATTCTAGGACTGTGGAGGGGGGAAGTCCTAAAATACATCTCATAGGTGAAAATGTTTACAATCTGTATGAGTTACTTTAACCTCTTTGTGCCTCAGTTTCCTCACCTAAAAGGTGAGGGCAATAATTATACCTCCTTCAAAGGTTTAATAGAGTGAATGCATGTGAAGAGCTAAAAGCCTAGAACACTCCCTGGAACATAATAAACTATATACATTTTTTTTATAAATAGGTGGTGTGTATTTGTTTTTAACATATTATATTTTAAATTTGGAATATATCTGTGCATGTATTTGTGGGGCCATATATGTTTACACAAATATTAATTCACTGATATATATATTATACTTATGTTTGGAAGACTCCAGCGAGCTAAAGGCCACCTTCCTACATCTGCAGGGGTTCGGTCTTCTTCCTCCTTGGCAAGCAGAGTGGAGGAGACATGAGCACTCCACGGCCATGTTTCAGGGTCCAGGCATTTGCTGTGTGGCCGCTGCGAGATGAGTGCCGCGGCTGCGGTGGCGGTCCTCCTGAGCGCCCACATGGGCGGTGTGCCCAGAAGCCCCATGCTCCGGCAGAAGCTTCCTGATTGCACCTCCCTGGAGGTGAAAGCTGTAGAGGCTCCCTTTGCTGGGTCAGTTCAGGGGTGGCGTCCTGGACGCCATTCCTGGACACGCAACCTAGAGGCTCCCCACGCCCTCCCATCCCAGAGATTTTGTGAGCACCTAATGCCCAGCACTCAAATACTCCCCCTGCCTAAAACAGCAAGAGCACCTCTTGTTGCCTTCAGACAGGTGTTGACTGCTACACACACACACACACACACACACACACACACACACACACAGAGGTACCTGTGTTAACTATGTGAGATGATTGATGCACTAATTATCTTGATCTTGGTAATCACTGTTCACTTTAATTATATACAATTGTGTTTGTCAGTTATTCTTCAATGAAGCTTAAAAAAAAAGGAGAGAGAGTTCTCTAACACTACCAGGGAAGGAAAATGTGGAGATAGATAGTTATGGCATCATACTCCAAAGATTAAAGATGTTTTTAGCAGGAGGGATAAGGATAGACTGAGGCTGCCTAACAATGAACAATTTTATTGCTTCTAAACAGAAATTTTTGATTAAAGTATATCAATATTAACTCCGTTTTATAGGATTCCAGTATTTCTGCCAAGACGGCCTGTCGCAGTGCCACAGAACATCTCCCCAATGAAACTGCTTCAGTTTATGAATGCTATCTATTTCTAGAAAAAAATTCTGCTGTGTGTCATAAATGGGGAAAGTTTACATAAGAGAAACAGAACACCCAAAGTGAGCAGTGCATTTAAAATAAAATGCGCTTCAGTACTACCAAAAGTGAGCACAACAAATAGCTAATACATTTCCCTCTTCTACATTCCTCAGACACGAAGCATTTGTCAATCTTCAGCTTATATTTGACATATTAAATTTTGATCACTAACCTGCCGGATGAGTAACAACACCCCCGCCCGTGCCGGCTTCCCATACACAAACAAATAATACATGTGAGTGGTAATGTGGCAGAACATTGCCAAGTTTCTGGCCATGACCTTTTAGTGGTAGAAATCGTTATAAATTCTAAGGACAATAAAAACTGAAGCCACATTCTTGTGATACCAAAAAGACAACCAATCCCTATCTTGTTTTAGGGAGACCGAAGCAGCCCAAGCTTTAGAGTCAAATAATCGTGGGGTTGAGTCCTAGTTCCAATGTCTATTAGCTACGTGATCTCAGGCAAGTGTCTTAGTTTACTTGATTTTCTCATCCGTAAAATGGGGATTATGGTACGCCTACTTCACAGGACTGTCACAACATCTAATAAAATAATATGTATAAAACTTTTAGTTGAAGTCCAAGCTCTACTACCTGCTCACTGTGTGATCCTCAGCAAGTTACCAAGCCTTACCACCTCGGTTTCTTCACTGTGGAAGGGGCGTGACAATGCTACCTACCCCATAGGCCAGCGGTGAGGATCTGGTGACAGCATGCATATACAGGACCAGCCAATGGCTGGCCCGTAAGTGAGCACCTTTTCATTCATTCTGCTTCTTTTCCTCTTTCCCTTCGTCACCTGTTTTTCCTTATCATTCCATTAAAACGCATCCCCAGGGCCTAGCCCAGTGCTTGGCACAGTAAGCACGTTAAGTACTTCATGAACCAATCACTTAATCATCCAGTGGTTGTGTACATGCGCACACACGCATGCAAGTTTCTTTTCGTTTAAACCAGAAAAAAAAAAAACAACCATGAGTGATGTCTTCAATATTAGTAAAATATCATGAAAGCATAGGGAAATGTTCACATCTAAGGCCAACTAGAGGCAAGTACATGCAAGGGCTGTGTCTATCAACACAGCTCCAAAAGATCATAATCACTGTCTAAATTCGGCCAGAGAACAAGTGGAATTAACTCACACTGCAGAGGTCCAGACCAAATCATTTCCCTCGCCATAAGCTCTTCTCGCATGTCGCAAGTGTATGAACCTACACCTGCCATATTCTCCAACAGCTTCAAGAAAGTTCTTAGCAAAGGCAGCAGAGTAGGTTATAAAGTCATGATTCAATGGCAAGCCACTCAACTCCAGAGTCTATACTCTTTGGCTACTGCCCACGACTTCCTTATTAGAATCATTCATGGTTTTAGGGGAATCAAAAAAGAAAAGTCTTGTTGCCTTTTTCGTGTGTTCTACAATGGTGGCAGGTAACACGAATCCTATTTCAAACCAGGTTGGGGACTGATGATACTTGGCTTATTATATTTGAAATATCTGGTTAAACTGTAACAAATCACCTCTTGATTCTTGAGTAAGAGTCCATTCACAATTCCTTATAGTGGGTGAGAATCCCTTTCAATGTGCCGCATGAGTGGGAGTCAGATGGCAGGGCCGCCGAGTGCCTTTGCTGTTCTGAATCTCCATTTCCTCTTCCTGGGAAGTAAGGGAGCCTGAACCAGGGATGACTAAGGGCCCTTCCAGCTCTAATATTCTCCAATTCACTCACATCTCTAGGCAAGGCAAAACTGACTTCAAATTCTCTTAACACCCACTTCATTTAAATAATTAATGTCTTTACAGCCTTTGATGGCAAGTCATCAAGTGACTTAATCATGAACTCCTCAGAGAAAAGCAGAGACATAAGGTCTCCATCCCAGGCCTCGGGGCCGGATAACAGGAAGCTGGTTCACTAAAGGGAATGGGAGGAAATTCTTGGGCACAGGGAGAATGCCCTTTGTGCAGAATGATTTGCCTTGGAGAGTTCAACTTGTTTTACCATGAAGTAAACAAACCACATTATGAAAAAAAAAAAAAAAAAAAAAAAAAAAGGAACTGGGTCTTCAGCTCTTGATCTTGGGGTTGCAAGTTCAAGCCCCAAATCCTGGCTCTGACAATTAAATGTGAGGTATGTGAGTTTGAGCCAGTTCTGTTCAACAAATGGACATTTACTGGGTACTGACGAAATGTCAGGTCCTGGGTCAGGGGGTCCCCTGATTCAATTCAGTCTAATCAAGGATCTCATTGTCTCATGGGTGAGACAGACACTTAAACAGGAGACCTTCCTGGAGGAGGTGACACCTGAGCAAGGGTTTGAACCTGCTACCCACATTCTTAGCCCTTTCTTCATCTGTTTGATGGGGGAATGAAGTCGGCCTCACATGACTGATGTGAGAGGTCAGTGAGGCAATCAGTGGAGAAACTGAACACAATAAAAATCCATAACCATAGTACCCATGTTGTTTTCTCAATCTTATGTAAAGGATGACCTATACAATTCACTTACTTTTACACTATTTCGTCTCTGTGTTGCCCCAGTAGAATACCCTACAAGAGGACAGGGGGTCTTTGTTTTGTTCTTAATATATACCACCAGTACTTAGAATAATGCTTTACTTGTAGTTAGTACTCAGTAGATAGTTCTGGAAAGGAAGGGACGGGAAGGGAAGGGAAGGGAAGGGAAGGGAAGGGAGGAGGGAGAGTTCAACTTCTTTTACCATGAAGTGAACAAAGCACAGGAAGGAAGGAAGGAAGGAAGGAAGGAAGGAAGGAAGGAAGGAAGGGAGGGAGGAAGGGAGGGAGGGAGGGGAGGGGGAAGGAGGGAGGGGAGGGGGAAGGAGGGAAGGAAGGAAGGAAAGAACGAAGGAAGGAAGAGAGAAGGAAGGAGGAAGTGGGGAAGTTAGTTCAGGAAAGTACTATTTTTAGCAAATTCCATAAAAAACAACTGAAGTGGAGCACCTGGGTGGCTCAGTTGGTTTAGCAAGTGCCTTCGGCTCAGGTCATGATCCTGGAGACCCAGGATTGAGTCCCACATCAGGCTCCCTGCTCGGCGGGAAGCCTGCTTCTCCCTCTCTCACTCCCCCTGCTTGTGTTCCCTCTCTGGCTGTGTTTCTCTCTGTCAAATAAATAAAATATTAAAAAAAAAAACCTAAGTAAAAAATGTGTGTATTACACATCTTCGAGTCAAATCTCTAAAGCTCTCCCTTCCAACCATAAGTCCTTTTATGAATTCCTGGAGGTGCCACAAGAAGTAAGCAGTTGCATACGTCAGCCTGGAGCTCAGTGTTACGTCACCCTGAAAGCTCCGCCCAGAACCCCACAGCCATCTCAAACTGAATGAGTCCCAAACTGAACTCGTGCCTTTCTCCCAGACCTGTTCCTCCTAGCCTTCAAGATCTAAGTACACCTATTCTTCACATGGCTACCTCCTTCTCGTCCTCCCAGTCTACTGCGAATTCTGCTAGCTGACCATTTAAAATCTATTATCTCTTTCTTACTAACAAAAGCCTCATTCTATTCTGGCTACACATCCGGCCAAATGACAACGTGTCCCAGCCTCCTTAGTAACTGGCATGCCAATGACAGTCATCGTGTGGGGCTTCCTGGGAAGTAGGCCCTTTTGCCTCCTCTACCTCTTTCCACTTCCTTCCTGACTGGAAGGAAGACTAAAGGGGCGCCTGGGTGGCTCAGTTGGTTGGGTGACTGCCTTTGGCTCAGGTCATGATCCCGGAGACCGGGGATCGAGCCCCACATCGGGCTCCCTGCTCTGTGGGAAGCCTGCTTCTCCCTCTCTCACTCCCCCTGCTTGTGTTCCCTCTCTCGCTGTGTCTCTCTGTCAAATAAATAAAATCTTAAAAAAAAAAGAAAGAAAGAAAGACTAAAACATGGCTTTAAGCATGGAAGCCCCACTCTAAATCTGCAGGACTTAGAAAAGCAGAAAGCTAGAAGATGTCTATGTCCTCATGACATCATGGAACCACTCTATCTACCCTGGGAGGCTCACCGCCAGATTTCTGCCATGTGAGAGAAACACACTTAAGCCATCATTTTGAGAAGTTTCTGTTGTCTGGTGTTGAATGACTTTTCTGTCGTAAGTTCTCAGCTCAAATATTTCTTTGCTCCCTTCATAACATTTCTTAACATTTTTACTGAATTGTTTATTTCTTTATGGTTTTGTTATTGCTATCTGTCTGTCTTCCCAGCTACAGTGTCAGCTTGATGATTACAGAGCCTGTCCTTTTGGCTTACTATCTCCTAGTGTGTGCCTCGCATAAAAGGGGCCTAATAAATATTTTTCATATAAATGATTCATGTAGCTTAAATATGGTATGACCTATAGTGGGTGCACCAGGCCCCTCCCATTCTGAAAAATCATGAGGGGTCTTTAACTCAATGAGTAAATGTACAGATTGCCAGGATCACTTCTGATAATATAATTTGACAAAAGTTCACTGAGAACCCAATGGGTATAAGGTCCTATGCCAAGGACTAAAGAGAAGCATGCCCAAATATTGACTTCACGGCACTTCCCGCAAAAACTCTCTACCTCAATAGCAAGTTAGCACTAGCGGTCAGACTCTGATCATGACTCTGAAATCTTGACAAGGAAGATACGATGAGAGATTATTGGTCATTTTCATTAAAAATGTATAAGTTCTGGGGCGCCTGGGTGGCTCAGTTGGTTGAGCGACTGCCTTCGGCTCAGGTCATGATCCCGGAGACCCGGGATCAAGTCCCACATCGGGCTCCCTGCTCCGCGGGAAGCCTGCTTCTCCCTCTCTCACTCCCCCTGCTTGTGTTCCCTCTCTGGCTGTGTTTCTCTCTGTCAAATAAATAAATAAAATCTTTTAAAAAAAAATGTACAAGTTCCAAAATGGTGGGATGCTCACACAATGGCATTAAGATTAATATCCTTAATTTATTTCGCCCGTTCCTAACATACTTCTTTTCCATTGGTATTTTTCCTCCTAGATCAAGAAAACACAGACACAAGTATTTCTCATTTATCCCAAAAGACCAACTTGTTCTGGGTAATTAATGTATGACAGACTACAATAATTCCATTGTGGATTTGTCTATTGTGGTAGTTGAATTCTTCCCATGACTATTGTTTTGGCATTTTATTGAATCTTAAAAAATGCCTATTAATATAAAAATAACAACTGCCCCTTCTCCTCGCAAACCTAAAAGCTGATTTTAATGGGTCTTCAGTGGCACAACCTAAATAGTGGAAATTGTTGCAGAGGTTGACTGCTGTTGCTTCTAGTCAGTAAGGAAAGGAAAATGGGGGTCGTGGGGGAAAGTTCCATTTCACACTGTGTCTAGTTAACCAGGAAGAGAGAAAAGAACAGCAGGAGGCATGTTTGTGATGACAGGAAAGGCCAAATTGAAGAACATACAGCAGGAAAGAGAAGGGGACAGAGTGACCATGTTCCATCTCCACCATGGCAACCACCTGATTACTGATGGCTAGACTTCCCTGGAGACCGCTAATGAGAAAGCAAAGTGGACCATTTTCCTTCGCAAGATGAGATATGCTACCAAATTGGACATTAAAAATATCAGCTGCAGTAGGAGACGAGGACTGGCCACTCTCTAAGGCCCACTAAAGGGGAGCACAGACATAACAATGACAATAGCCCCCATTCACTGAGGACGTGAGATGGGCTGGACACTGTGCTAAGGACCCCGTAGGTGTAACCACTTCGAATGTTAAAAAAAAAAAATGTACCAGATTCCATTTAGCTCAGTTGTTATCAGCTGGAGACATCTGGCTGTGTCTGAAGACATTTCTAGTTGTTACAACGGGGGAAGGGTGGGGTATGTTACTGGTGTCTCAGGGGGTAGAGGGCAGGGGTGCCTATGAACATCCTACAGTGCACAGGACAGTCCCGCAGGGCAAACAATTATCCAGTCTAAAATATCAACGTTTAAGAACTCCAGATTGAGCTCTACCCCTTATGGTACAGAAAAGATCAAGGTCCAGAAGGAATGTGTCCTGTCCATAGTCATTCCCTTAAAAAAAAAAAGATTTTATTTAAGAGAGAGAGCTGAGCAAGGAGAGAGGCAGAGGGGGAGGGAGAGGGGAGAGGAGAGAATCTCAAGCAGACTCCACACTGAGGGCTGAGCCTATGCGGGGCTCGATCCCACGGCCCTAAGGTTGTGACCTATGCCAAAACTGACAGTGGGACGCTACGCTGACTGAGCCATCCAGGCGTCCCTGTCCATGGTCATTCTTACATATCATCTGTATCCATCCATCTACTCGCCATAGGTTAAAATTCCATTTGAATAAAGGGCCCTGCTCCTTTGACAAGTGTGAAAACCACTCTTCTAATCCCCAGCTATTTTCAGAGAAAGTGAAGCAGGTGCATCTCTTTTCCAAGAAGCCCATTACTATCCAGAAAAACATATGATCATCCGAGTTAAGTCCTCTTAGTATGATATTTTAGATGAGAAGCACAGCCATAATCAGAGCAGAGAGAGCCACTCCCCCATCCTCCAACACACACACTACGTCCCACGGATGCCTGCAGTCATACCTTCCTGCTGCTTAGGACCCAGACAATGAGCTCCCTGCCCTCCCTCAATCACTGTCCATTTGGTGGCTCAGTGAAGCATCTCCTCTCCTGCTTTCTCACGCATCCAGTCCTCTTCATATCATCTCCTTGTTACAAGGCACTAAGCTGGGGCTAGGAGCAGACGATCGAGGAAATCTAGAGAAAAATAAGGCAAGTCCAGGTTCTCCAAGGGCTCCCCAGATTCACAGGGGATTGGGGAAGGAAATGAACCACTTTCTACCCAGCAAACTGGGATAAGAGTCTAGGGAAGCTACACAGTGCTGTGAGAGGCCACGGGAGGAAAGGACTACAGCTGGCATCTTGGAGAATCAGAAAAGACTTCCTAGAGGAAGTATCCTGCATGGCCAGAGGCAAGCAGCAGACTGTGTCTCTGCAGAAGTATATGTACTGGGAAACTGGGAGAATCCACAAAAGAGGAGATGGCAGCAAAGGGGTGTGGATCCGCTCTAGTTTTTAGAGCTTTTGATATTTAAGCAAAACAAAAGAATCTTCCAGAGATCCCCAACATAGCCCCTCCCCTATTCAATGATTTACAGCTTCTACTGCCAGCAAACTAAAAACCAAATTCTTTACCTTGGCATCCAGTGCCCTTCGCTGCCTAGCTTAAGCCCCATGTCCCACTACACGAAGCTGCTAAGGGGATTCGAACTGGTCTGCTCCTCACCACTAGAACTGCCCAGGGAGCTTCTCTCCCCACCAGCCTTTGCTAGTACCTTTCACAGCGGCAGCTCGAACTCTGCCTGCTGAGCAGGAGTTAGTCCTTGCACTCACTGCAACCACGAGAAGGAGTAGTAATTAGTGAACAACATCTTCATTTACTCAGTACTAACCACGTGCCAGGCGCTTTACGTGTATGACTGCTTAAGCCTTCTGAAGGTGCACTCTCATCACCCCCACCTTGCAGCTGGAGAAACCGAGGCACAAAAGGGTGACGAGACGCACCCAAGGTCACTTAGCGAACCAGTGGCTGAGCAGGGAGGCAAGCCTAGGTGCTCCATGCCACCTTCCTTGAGGCCCCAGTGTCTAAGCTCCCTGTTCCTTTGAACTCTGAAGCACACGGGGTCTGAAACTCTTGTCGCCCATGCCACCTTTGTTATGCACAGAAATTAGCAATAATAATAATACAAATAATAATAGCAATAATAACAGACATTGAAATCATCCATGTGGCAGCAACCCTTTGAATGGCTTGACATATTCCTGCTGACAACCCCCTATTATCACTGAATCTGCAACTGACAGGTGACGCAAGTAGAGCACAAAGAGGTGAGGACTCTTGGCAAAGGCCCCGCAACTAGTTAACTGGTCAAGTAAGGATTTGAACTTAGGCAGGCTAGGTCCCAGAAGGTCTCCCTGATCGCTGTATTTACCTCTTGTATACTAACTCCTCTAATCTACACAGCAGCCCGATGAGGCAGGGACCATCATCACTATGTTTATAGGTCAGGCCATTGTGGTTCAGAGATGTTAAGTAGCTCACCTGAGGTCACACAGCCAGTAAGAAGAGAATCTCGGATCAGAATCGAAGCACTCCAGCTCCAGAGTCCATGCTCTTAAGCACCACACTGTAGCCCTAATCCTAAGGAGCCCTAATGAGTTCTCTTGGGTCTCCCCAGCTATATCGCTATTAAACCACCCCCAAACACAGCAGGTTCTAGCCAAGGAAAGAGTATTTATGGTTTTTGAGCTACTGTGGCTCTAGGAGGTTTCCCACCAGGAGATCCACTGCAGCCCTGACCTCAGTTACCTCTGAATATGCCCCAAGGGCAGCTGCCAAGCCCAGGCCTTGCAGCCTTCTGGGCCCTAGTGGGCTGTGAGACAGCAGGAGGCCCAAAGCCCCTGCCTCCCCAGCCCCAGATTGAAGTCAGGCCCCAGCTGACAAGCAGCTTCACTACTGAAGTACAGATGACTAATGAAGGCAGAGGAGGCAGGAAAAATGACAAGCGTATTATTCATTTTTAAACCACAAATGTACAATTATAACCTTACTCACTAATAACTTCAGGTGGCACTCTGCTGACAAGTAAGGATGACTCCGTATGCAAGAGTACCGTCTTAGAGTAGCGAGTGGTACGGAGAGAAGCATATAATCATTTATTGTTGTTTTCATTTCCCCTAAGGGCTTCCGATGTTACAATTCTGACATCACTATAACTTATTACATTTCCCTCTATTCCTCATCCATACAGCCTGTCACAGAATGAGTTACCAACGTTCGTCCTCCATAAAAAGACTGGGCAGGATTTTAAATGTTTGCGATATTTTCTTGAGACCAACACCTCTGTGCAATTTGTGAAATGAGAAAGAGCATGCTTCTGTATTTTGGGAGATCTGGATTCCAGAAATGACTCTGGCACTACCTGTGTGCTCACATAAGCAAGGCAGTTTCCACTCCAGGCCTGCTTCGATGCTCTCCAGAATCTGTTTCAAGCAAGCATGGTAAGACACGCAGACACGGAAGTGGCTGTCATGAAGGAAGAAGTTTGGTTTAGGACTCACACTCCCTTAGAAGCGCGATGCACGCTGTACAGACAGGGCCATGCGGGGAAGCCCTGGGGCCAGCCAGGAGGCAGAGACTATGAGAAAAAAATGTAAGCAAGAGCCCCTACTGTGCTTTCCTTGGGAAGGAACAGGTGATGCGAGGTAGGCAGACATAGGATGGGCTGCCCTTCATCATTTCAGCAGGCTCTGGAGCAGCAAGGCTCTCCGTGGATGTCTGGTACCTGGCCCTGGAATCATCAGGGCAGGTAAGTCATTTTCAGAGTGCACAAGCCCCATAACGGGGTGGCTGGGGGTATGAGCCCGGGATTGATTCTGGTTTGCCTAAGAAAAGTGCACTGGAAAGCAACTTGTTTACCATCTCTAGGAATGGGTGACCCCGAGAACAGCAGTCCCTCCCTCCAAGGTTGACAAGGCCCCAAGCTGTTCAAGTACCAAGAGTCAAGAAATAAAAGGCATGGTTACTACAAGACCTCAGTCCCCTTCTCTGTAACACAGGATAGTAACGGTTGTGTGGAGTTGGTGGGAGGAGTCCATACCGTATCTGAAAGTGCAAGCTTCTCCACGACCTCTCAAAGCCACATGGAAGTTGAGCTGCTGGGTAGAAATCACGGGAAGGCCGATTTTGATTCAAGAACCTGTTCCAGGCATGTTTTCATCTCTACCACTCCACGAGCACCATGTCTGTCATGGTCATCAATGATCTCAATGGAGCCAAATCCACTGGGCAATTCTCAGGGACACTTGAGACACTTGGGTATAGGGCTACCATGACCAGTACTCTCTAGATTCCCATTATTCCTCTCTGGCGATCCCTCCTCGGGCCCCTCTAAAGAATGTTTAGATAAATAATAACCTTCTCCAAATTAACATGTTCACATGGGAATTCTTTGGGACTCTCACCCAAACTTTCTTGCCCCAGATGAGAGACACTGCCCCAAACCAATCACTTCTCACCACCTCTAACGAAATCCAAGCCCCCTTCAGCTTTCACCTGGAAGAGGGCAACATCAGACTCCCCTGCCCACCTTCCTAAGGTTTGCTCTTAAAAGAGCAGCCACAGACCCTTTCAAAAGAAGTCAAATCGTCTCACTTCTTTACTCAAAATCCTCTTAAAGCTTGAGATTGCATTTTTGTTTTAAAACGCCCGTCCCCTTATTACGGCTTACAAGGCCCTACGTGATCAGGCCCTAGCGCACCTCTACCACTACTATCCCCCCTTCTCCCCACACGATGGCCCCCTTTGCTGGTCCTCAAGCACAGCAAGCGGACCTTGAGAACACACCCTTTATTCCCACTCTTCTCTTGGCAGACAGGCTCTTCCGCAGGTGTTCAGTTGTTCACCTACTACATGTAGGTCTGAGCATAAATGTCACTTCCTTGGAGAGGCCTTTCCCAGCAAAGACAGCACCCTAGTCACTATCCCCTTCTTTTCTTTTGCCTTCAAGGCATTTATTACCACCCAGCATTAGATCCTTGTCTTCCATGTGAATAGTGAGTTTCACTTCCCTGCCGGCCTATGGAATCATTCAAACAAGCAAATCACATCTTCCCAGAAAGTCCGGGCAACCCCCACTCTCTTGATACTACAAAGCCCATGTCTCACAGTCTCTAGCTGCTCACTCTGTGTGACACGGCATGGAGGGCGGTAGCCCCCTGTCCTCGCTGTGGATACATGCGACTAATAAAACCATTGTCCAGCTCATCTGTCCGGTGGCAGGTGTTGTGTTAGGCCACCCCCATAACCCTAGCACACAAATCTCTCCCTCGCCAATGCGGCAAATTAGGAGACAATTCAAACAATGTATAAAGGGACACAGAAATGTTTTCACTGTGAGGAGCCTGGGTGGCTCAGTCAGTTAAGCATCTGACTCTTGGTTTCGACTCAGGTCATGATCTCAGGATCATGGGATGGAGCCCCGTGTTGGGCTCCCCACTCAGTGGGGACTCGGCTTCCCATCTCTCCCTCCTGTTGCCCCTCCCCGTGCTCATGCACACACACTTTCTCTCTAAGATAAATAAATATTTAAAGAAAACTTTTAAAAAAATTTAAAAAGAAATCTCTTCATGCTAAAGCCATCTGATGGGAACGAAGCTATTACTTCCCTCTTAGTTTTCTCTTCCCCAGGATAAACATCACTCGGCGCCTCCTATACCCACACAGGCCTTGACTTTGAGACTGTCTACCCTCACATGCTACTCGAGAGGTCTAGATCATATGTGCCTTGCAGTGCGGAGCCTACAACGAAGCATAGACACTTCCTGCCACACAAGTGGGCTGGCCACTGAAATGAAAACATCATCACCCCAAAACTGACAAAATTTCTGGAGTCAAATCCCAACCCTGAGGCTTCCACTCACCCCGGCTGGTTCCCCTCCTCTCTTGGAGTCTCAGTTTGCTCATCTGGAAAACGGGAGACAGCAAGACTCCCACAAGGTTTTCTTGAGGCTCGACCCAAAGCACGTCTGTTTGGTAAGAGTGAGCTAAGGAGGAGGGGAGCCTGGGCTTCCAAATAAACTCTCTAAGGAGAGTGAACCATCTTCAGGGTCCAAAACAGAAGTTCAAGGACCAAGACCACATAATCTGTTTCATGCTTCTGTCTATGAGACAGGGGGAAAAAAAGAACGCTTTTAGTTGTTTTTTTTTTTCTTGAAATCATGAAGCCAAAATGGTCATGACATGGCACAAGCATCCAACCAATTGAAATCCATGATGGGAGCAAGGTGGGGGAAGTCACAGAAAGAGAAATTGCCACACATCTGACTTCAGGGGTATTTTTAAGTCTCCTTAGAAACAGCATCCTATGGGAATATTCATATTTAAGACGGATTATTTCATAAATGTCTTCAATCTGATCCAGAAAAAAAAAACTGTTGTCACTAACACTGGTAATTTTTTTGGCAAGAAAATGATGTTCAGTTCTATTTTCAGCTTGCAAGATTATGGATTTTGTAATGTTCCACCTGCCTTTCATTTAAAAAATAATTAGTTAAGAATGAAAACTATTTTATCCCCTTTGGGGAAGCTCCAATATAATCTGGAAGAGATCCTATGTTTATGATATAGTTCCACGGAGTTGAGTGTCTTAGTTTTTATGAGCAGTAAGCTGCATCAATTAAAACAAAACGGAAAGAGCAAAAGATTTTGATTCCAGTTATATTACAAACAGCACCTCAAACGACCCATAGCCCTTCACTGAATCCTAAGTAAATCAATGGAGCAAATGGGGGCCGGGCACCCGCTCATCACCAGGTCCCGCATTCACGGAAGGAGCCTAAAGGAAGCTGTGGGCTTGCTGGGCCCACAGCCGCTGCAGAGCTACAACCTTGGAAAAGGGAAGTCCAGTAGGTGGAAAGGACAAGGATAGAGAGTAACAATAGGTCCAAATGCTAGGACCAGTGCTGGCTGCTGTGGCCCAGTCCCCGTCCACCTCCTCCAACTCTTGTATGTCCCTCTGGCCCCCGCTACTAGGGCCTGGGATCTCTCATCTGCTCAGGTAGGGTGCTTAACACACAAGCAACTGGTTGGCCTTGATCAAATCACTGCACCCCTTTGAGCCTCCATTTGCTTAACTGGCAAATGGGAACACTAAGTGCACCTATACCTTCTATGGCTGGAACACAGCCCAAGTTCATTTGCTTACCTACAGTATGTGGCAGTTTTTGCACTACAAGGCAGAGTTGAATGAGTGAGGCAGACTCTTTACGGCCCCGAAGCCTAAAATATTTACTATTGGCCCCTTAGAAAGTTTGCAGATCCCTGTCCTAGAAGGCCCTCTCCTTTCTCCTACTTCAATAAATCCTATTCATCTTTTTTTTTTAAAGATTTTATTTATTTATTTGACAGAGAGAAACACAGCCAGAGAGGGAACATAAGCAGGGGAGAGAGGGAGAAGCAGGCTTCCCGACGAGCAGGGAGCCCGATGTGGGGCTCGATCCCAGGTCTTCGGGATCATGACCTGAGCCGAAGGCAGTCGCTTAACCAACTGAGCCACCCAGGCGCCACCCTATTCATCTTTTAAAATTCAACTCAAGAGTCCTCTTCTCCAGGAAATTTTTTAGACCTTTCACCCCACCATCTGTACAAGGAGATTTGAGCCTTCCTCTTATACGAACCCCACCTCCACTCTGCACTCAGTTCATGCCCCTGTGAAGCACTAATCATACTGGTTGGAATTATCCAAGACAGTGACCTTGAGGGTGGGGACTGTGGCTCATTCATCTACAGACCTTGAACACCCAGCACACAGGGCTCGACCCAGAAATGGCACTTGTTGAAGTCAAGGTCATGGCCAATCCATGAGAATAACGACCACTTAAAGCTATTCTCCAACAACCAAGGGTGTCTAAAGAGACATCAGCAAGAGTCCAACCCGCCCCTGCTGCTTGCAGAGGTTTATCCACCAGGCCTACTGCCCTACAAGCTCTTTTCAGCCCTGAGCACAGCTTACCTAGGGATCTGTTGGCTGAACCACATCACAGGCTGTTGGGTCCTCTTTCCTCTCCAAAGGGTTTACCTCCTTCATTCCAGCTCACCACACCTTGCTCTGGCCAATCACCTACCAGTTGTGTCACAACCACTATGTCTTGCGTCCTGCCTCCTAGAGGTATGCTAGCATGTCCTCGGGCCTGATTTTTTTTTACCTTGACATTTTCCTCTCTTAATATTGGAAATAGAGAACAGTGCCACGGAAAAAAGCACAGGACTTGGAGTCAGAAGACCCAGGTGTTAGTACCGGCTCCCTTAATTTGTCAGAACATTGGGCAGCTCAGAGGAAGGAGACCATAGGAGTGAAAATGCTCTTCACTTTTGGAAATAGTACTTCCCAAATGATAAGAGCATGGCCTCTCTCCCAGGAAGAGATTTCAGAGTCATCAGAGGGGCTTTTTCAAACCATCTCCAGCTCTGTAGAGATCCAGACCATGGCCTTCTTCTCTTAAGATTCAGAGCTGTGGTGAAGCACCGTGGCCCACGGGAGGAGTTGTTGTCACTCAAGGGTCTGGGGCAAGAAGAAGGGTGAATGGCACCACTCTGGTGCTGGACAGGTAGAAGTGGACACAACTGTCAGAGCTGAAGAAGAGCCCAAGAAGGAATGGGGCTCCAGGGATGTTTCCCCAACTTTTCCATGTTGTGGCATCTACACAGAATGCCTGCCTTATGTGGCATGCTGGGGCAAAGAGCTGAGACCGCTAGCCACCACAGGCTATGGTCCACGCTCCTGGCCGTTGCGAGGGCTGAGGAGAACAACGTGTCGAACACACCTTAACTCATTTCGTCAGCACATCCTTAGGAAGCTGTGCTCGAGCAAGAACTGGAAACTCCAAGGTATAAGACCGCCTTTCAGGGGTGAATAAGCCAACTGTAGCGACCTCCTCAAGACCAGCATTAAGCATATACCTTACTCATTTCCCCATGGACCCCCAGCACCTCAGAAGGAGTCAAAACCGTGTCCCACCATTTTAAAAAGGTTGCCAGTCCTGCCATTGCTTTTCACTTTGGTCTGGGACTGGAGGTCACCCTAGGAGGTGCTTTGAAGGTGCTTCTTAGCCCTCTGGCCCAAGGCCACCTCTCTCTACCTCTAAATATCTCCTCAGCCCAGACTCACGGGCACTGCACTACCTTCACCTGGGTCCCAGCCTCTTCTTAGTCAGAAAACCCAGCTCAGCCTCAGCACCAGCTCTACCCTTAGGACTGGCCCTGGGCTCTAGTTCTCTTTGCTGGAGTTATGCCTTGTTCCTTAGAGTGAGACCCTCCTTGTCTCCCAAATCCATTCATGCGTTCCTTGTCTTGCCTCTCTGCATCCAAGGCTAACAGTGTTCCCGGGTCCTCCAGGTCTGTGCTCCTATCCTAATCTTTCCCCATCTCTGAGGGCCTGGAGTGCATATTCTCGTCCTCCTGACGAGGACTCCCAATCACTATATCTGCCCCAGCTTCCAGTCGCCAAGCCCACGACGGGATCTCCAGGTACCATACTCTAACTTTTCTCCAAGGCCTTGCTGCGCATTATTCTCCCCAGCCCTTGGGCTATATCCTGCCTGGGGCCTGTGTTATCTGCATTCCTGTCCTTCCGGGCCTTGCTGCTGCCTGGTCTGTGGTCCGGAAGGGCTCCTTCTGCTGTCCGGCATGACTTACAAGGACCTGGGATTTGCAATGGCCAAGACATGAGGGAAAATCGCAGCTCTACTGCTCACAGGCTGTATGACCATGAACCCGTCAGCCTCCTTCAACTTCCTCATTTATGAAATGAGAAGAGTACCTATCTTAAAGCGTCATTGTGGGAATTAATAAAAAAGTATTACTCTCGTTCATTAAGTCATTGAGGGCCTATTACGTGCGAGACATTGTGCTAGTCAGTCAGTGGGGGGTATAGTGGGACCACCTACGCTAACATCCTAGTAGAAATTAGCAAATGCTCTGTAATCGTTATAGTAAGGAAATGCTGGTTAGACCATCCCATTGCGTTTACTAGCCCCTGAGGTATATTCCAGGACTTGGATCATCCGCCTGAGCACAGCAACACTATATCATCACTGGGAAAATTGGATCTAATTTAATCCCGTCCTTCAATCAATGTGCCTCCTCTGTAGAGGTACTTTGTCTGGTGCTATGGAACCAGTGTTCCCAAATCTGGTTCTTCCACAAAATAATCTGGGATATATTACACACACACACACACACACACACACACACACGATGTAGTATCACATATAATGCAATATGTTCATCGTATGCATACGATACCCCAAGATCTATAGAATCTCAATCACCAAGGTCAGAGATATCTGTCTCTGCTAAGGTTCCGGTGATTCTGAGAACCAGCCCAGCCTCATAATGGATGTGATGGAGAAAAGAGAGAGGCAGGCCTAAATCCCACCCCCAAGGAAGTTGTTGGGGGAGGCAGCCTGTATGAGATTTAACACGGCGTGCTGTGGGCTCTTCACAGAACAAGTAAACTACTGCAGAAGTGTAGAGCGTGTTTTTTAGGGGCTTTTGAGAAAGAAGATGTCACACCAGAGACGGATGTCAGAAAACTAGTCTGCTTTGGGTCTAGCCCCTCCTCTCTCTTCAGATGTGAGAAACCCTCCTTCTCTTTTCCGATCATGACCACTCCTGCCTGCTTGCTTAAAGATGAGGCCAAGTCACTAATGCCCCATCTCATCAGCCCTCTAACACCCTGGAGAAAGCCACTAGTCAGTCCCTACCTCATTTTCAAAGCCCATATACAATAAGGACCCCTCCCCACCTCTTCCGTCAACTGATAATTATGGAGTACCTCAAGTCAGGTACCATGCTGGAAACTGGATGGATATGGAAAGAAAGACTAACTCAAGGTCGAACAAATACATCACAGACAGTACAACTTCAAATAACAATTTAGTATTTCTTCCTGCTTATATTTCTAGATGAATTTTGCTAGCAATTTGTCAAATCTCATGAAGTGCGCCACCAGATCTTTAATGGGCATGTACTGACATCTACATTAACTCAGAGAATACAGTAATCTTTCCCACATTTTGTCTTTCCAACTGGAGAATGATAACTGTCCGTTCATTTATTTAGCAACTTCTATTCCTCCCTTTAGAATTACATAATTTTATTTAAATAAATCTCATTGCCCCAATTCAGTTAATGTCCAAGTACTTACCATATTTTGTCTCTGCTGCAAATGAATTCTCTTCTTCATTATATTCTTCAGTTACTTGCAACCAGGAACATGATTATTTGTGTTATTTGCCTTGAACTGCAAGGTGTTTGTTAATCTCATTTATACCAACTAGTATATGATGACCTTGTATGTTCTAGAAGTGCAGTTTTTCTGGGGTGTTCTCCCCAGTATCTATCACAGAGCCTTGCATACAATAAGTGCTGGGCCTACCGAGGACAAGTATGGCTTTCTTTGCTGATGGTAGTCATCTAATTTACTTTTCCTTACCAATGACTATGGTTTATATTTCTAGTACAATGTTTAAGAAAAACGAAAGAGTTCTAACATTATCAGTTGTAAATTTTCCTATTATATGGAACTCTCTTCCCTATGAAAGATGGTGTTAGATTTCATATTTAAATATATGAAAATCAGGGGAGCCTGGGTGGCTCAGTTGGTTGAGCGACTGCCTTCGGCTCAGGTCATAATCCTGGAGACCCCGGATCGAGCCCCGCATCGGGCTCCCTGCTCGGCGGGAAGCCTGCTTCTCCCTCTCTCACTCCCCCTGCTTGTGTTCCCTCTCTGGCTGTGTTTCTCTCTGTCAAATAAATAAAATCTTTAAATAAATAAATAAATGAATGAATGAATGAATGAATGAATGAATGAATGAATGAAAATCAGACTCTTTGGTGGGGCGGGTTGCTAGATACACCGTCCAAGAATAGTTGTTCCATTTATTAGATGCCTTTTCAACATCTATTGAGATATTACTTTAACACTAATAATGTTATATGTAATATGACATATGTAATATGATGAACTGTCATAATTTTAATTTTATCAGCTTTTCTTGTGCCCTTGGACACTTGATCAGAGATAAATTTTTAAGTGGATTTATTTTCTGTTTATAATTGTTAATAAATAATGAATACCTATAAGTAAAGTTGGCCTATAATTTTCTTTTTCTCTTTTTGTACGTTTTACTAATTTGGGGGTTGAAGTCACGTTTCCTCAAAAAAGTAAATTGGGTAAATCAGGGAGGGAGACGAAACATGAGAGACTTTGGACTCAGAAACAAACTAAAGATCTTGGAGGGGAGGGGATGGGGGAATGGGTGAGCCTGGTGGTGGGTACTGAGGGCACATATTACATGGAGCACTGGGTGTGGGGCGTAAACAATGAATCTTAAAACCCTGAAAAATAAAAATAATTTTTAAAAAAGTAAATTGGGAATTGAGTAAACCAGCATCAACTCGACTTTAAAAACAATTTAGAGAAGACAGGATTTTTCATACTTATAGAGAGTACAGTATAGCAAAACATAAGCTTTTTAGCCAGTTAGATCTCAGTTCAAATCCTAGCTCTACCACTAATATGTTGTATGACTCAGGCAAGTCATCTAACTTTTCAAAGCCTAGTATATGAGCTGTAAACTGGTGTAACTAATAGCTCCCATATATAATCACTGCATGGATCAGAACCTATAGATGTGCATATGTTTGTAAAATGATCTAGTCCATAGTAGGAGGTCAAAACATACCACGGCTTTCAAAATTTGAGATCTTTCTATTAATATATTTGGTCCAAATACCCATGATTTGTGTGAGTTTCACTGTAAGAATTTAATAACTTCTGTTTCTTTCTCTGTAATTGGTCTGATCATGTTTTCTGGTTAATCTTGCATGAGCTTTTATATTTTGTAATTTTGTGAGGTGACATTCATTCCCGGTCTGATTTATCTGATATATTAGCATACAGTAAAGAGTACTGTTTATCTGCAGATTTCTAAATCCTTTACATTTGTCAGATCTCTTGTCTCATTTCTAATTTAATGAATTTGTGATTCCTCTTTTAATGAATTTGTGATGAAATCACTGTTCATTTTTTCAAAAACCAGCCATACGGTTTATCAGCTTTTTCTCCAGTTTATTTCTACTTTTAGATTTATTGCTTCTGCTCACTCTTTCTGGCTTCTGACATTGCTTTTATTCTAAAACATCTAGATGCAAGCTTAAATCATTATGCTTGGCCTTTCCTTTCTTAGCAACATAAACACCTAGAAAGATGGATCTCCCAAGCAACATCCCACAGTATTTTGATTTGTTCATATTTATGTTTCTTTTGCTAAGTAAAAAGTCTGGGTTATTGGGTTCTGTACTTCTCGCAGAAGATGTTATTTAAGAGAGTATGTTGTTAATTTCCCTTATTTATTTCTCATTTCATTATGGCTTCATAATATGATTTTTAGTACTTTTGTGTTTTTATATTTTCAAAATACGTATCTAATCTAAGCCTATCATTAATTTTTATGAATGATCTGCATGCATTTGCAAAGAAATTTTATCACTACCTTAAGAATAAATAATGTGATTAGTATGAAATTTATGCTGTCATTTTTAATTAAAGTAAGAGCAAGAGGACCCTGAAAAATGTTCATTTTCTTCTTTAGATTCTAATCTTAGTTATGGGAACTCTTCCAAAGGAAAATGAAATGCTATTAATTTCCTAATGCTGCCACTTATCATAAGAATGACAGTCTAAACAAAATATTTTCATGTGTTAATTCTAACTAAATGTAGTAAGTCATGGTATTTAAACTTGGGAATACAGTGAGATCTCATTCTAGTAGTATCAAATTACACCAGTTTTGAAATATATTCCTCTTCTAGATAAACAGCCATTGATGAGGTGGGAAATCCACATAATTCTTTTCTGACAGCTGACCAGTACTTTCCAATGTACATCCAAAGGCTATTAATGGGGGAGGGGGGGTCTTCAGTGGTCAGATACATTGGGAAATGCTTTTTACACTAAGGTTTCCTTACTGCAAAATTTCTTAGGGACTTTATGTACTAATGGAGATTATGGATTTCTTATAAAATGATACAGTCCCTCCAATATTCAAACACAGAGCCCATCATTGCTAACCATGTTGAAGCACTAGTATTTTCATGGAATACACTTTGGAAAACACTACTGGTGAATAACAAAAGCAGTTTTCCAAAGTTCCCCAAGGGAGCACAAATGCCCCAGCAGGAAGCCCAGTAAAGTCAAGCAGAGGACAGTTCTTGCAGAACCCTAAGAAAATCTGTTTCTCACCAAAAGCAGAGACTGTCCCAGGTCAAACTGAGCTTTAGAGAGCAAAGGAAGAAGAGCAACCTCATACTATAAGAAACATGTCCCTTCTCCTTGGAGACTAACAACCATGCAGTTATGTAGTGCCCTCTCCTGCTCCTCATCACTGTCACCTCCGACCTCATGAGCTCTCCATCACATTCGCCGGGGACTCCCAGGCTCCCTCTCCACCGTAAGTCCCACCTGCACTCAAAATGACTTCAGTGTGCCTGTGGATAACACGTCCGACCTCTGGCCTCTCAGTTCCTTGCTCTCCTCATCTCCAGAGGTCACTTCCATCTATCCATGTTGACCTCTAGAATTTGCCCTTACCTGGAACAGTTCAACTCTAATAGCTTCAGCTCAAAGAGCCCATTTTTCTGGTCACCAGTTTTCATAGCCCATGACTCACACCTCAGCACTTAGAAAGTAGAGAAGTCAGAAGATGACGAAGGCTCCATGAAGTCTCTTAGCCCACTCTTGCTTCCATCTTAGATACTGGAGTCCCAGACTTCACTCTTTTGGCAACGTCCTTAACTTCAGTGCTTCCTTTTCTGTCCATCTCCCACCTAAGCAAACCCCCAGTTCCAGATCAGCATGGCAGAACATATGTCATGGAACCATACAGAATGGTGCTACTACATATTCATGCTGTCCAACCTTACTTAGGTCTTCACCCTGGCCAACAACTCTTCTGTGTGTCCTTCTCCAGTTTCTCTCCCATTCCTCAATACATCTCAATTCATCTCTTTACCTGTTTCCTTACATTTGACCTTACCACCTGTAAAATACAGCTTCTGCCTACCACCCCTTCACCTGCCCCTGGCCAGATTACACTGAACTACTTCCTGTTCTCAGAAGACATCATGGTCTGTCTTGTCACTGGGACTTTGCACATGCTGTTTCCTCTTCCTGGAAGGCCCTTCTCTTGTCTCAGTTGAAATTTACCTCTCCTCCATCTTCACACTGCGTCTCACAGATTGCTTAACCTGACTTCGTACTCCCAGGCTAGCTTAGGCAGTCTTATCGTTGTCTGTATCACCTTGAATAATGATTTCCTCAAAACCCACCATTTCAACCCATAAACCACCAGACCTGTCTTGAAAGCTGGGGCCATTCTTGTTCACTCTTGAAGCCCTAATATGCAGTGGTCTAAGACAGTCCTCAACCCAGGCTTGATGAATGAGTGAGCTTAGTGCCATTAAATACCATTACAGAAAGGAGTGAATCAATTCTAAAATGATTTAGGAGAGCATGTTAGACTTTACAGATGTATAATGTCTTCTTTTGCTGCTTCACATAAGTAACTTCTAATTGCCCTTCAAGAGTCAAGTCCAATGTTAACTCTTCCACAAAGCTGTCCAGCTCCTCTGGGGCCAGAGACAGTGCCCCTCCACAGGGCAACCACAGCCCCCTGCGCTAACCGCACTCACTGTATTGTAATTAAATACTTACATGATGGTCTTTCTATGTAAAAGTGTGAGTCTTCTGAGGGCAAAGAATGTACGTTACATTTATGTCTATATCCATGTGCTAGAGGTCACCAACACCGCCCCCAGGTTCAACCATCGAGTAGGAGGATTCACAGGACTCCACGGATTGTTGCACTCACGGTTGCAATTTATTGCAACAAAAGGATACAATGCAAAGTTGGCAAAGGGGGAAAAAGCACATAGGGTTAAGTCCAAGGGCAAAACCAGATGCAAGCTTCCAAGAGTCTGCGACCAGAGAAGTCACACTAAACATGACTAATTTCTACAGTCACAAGCTATGACTAGTCAAGTGAAATGTTGTCTACCAGGGAAGCTCACTCAACTAAATGTCCAAAGTTTTTCTTTGGGCATAGTAACGTAGATGCGCTCCCAAGCAATTATTAAAATTTCAGACTCCCCAAATTCAGCATAAACCAGCCTGTACAGTTTAGGCCCAGTGAGCCTTCTCATTTAGGGAATGGTGGGAACCCTTCTGAAATCCAAATTCCCAGATGCCAGCCAAAAACCCACCTTGTAAGCAGACTTTTGAAGGACAGCCGCCAGGCCTAGCTATGCTCACTCCTCTCGGCATAATTTCTAACACTTCACCCTGAGCCTGGCCCACAGGAGGCACTCAGTAAGTGTAGGAAGAATGAATAAATGTCAGACATTTAAGTAGTCAATTTACCTTGGTAATCCCGTGAGTTTTCACAATCATCCCACAATGTCTGTGTTACTGTTCTGTCGACAAGAAACTGCCTGAGAGGTTAAACAACATGTCCAGCAAAATGGCAAGATCGGGATTTGAATTTCTGCCTCCTGATCCGGACATCATACTTTCCACACTTTACCACAACAGACTACCCGATGGGGATTACACAAGCAGCTCATGAGTGGGGCAGGGTGGCAGAAACGGCATGGCTAGACAAATACACATACTCAAAGAAGCTACTCAACTTGCAGGACGCATGCCAAAGAAATTTCCAAAAGTTCTCAAGAGACGTTCATGTGGTGCCTGATATGGAAGTTGCTGGGTCCTCTTCTGGTTTGCAGCCACTCTCCTGAGACAGCCTCTTAGCAGGGCGATGGCTAAGTTACACCCCGTACCACCACATGGAACTTGGGCACATGCCAAATGCACAGCTGTTCCTGGCTAAGCAGACACAAACCCCCCAAAGAGGTCCACTTGGGACCTGGCCCAGGGATGGGGCATTGGAAATAGCCAAAGCATCTGGGTCCTTGGGTCCTACTTCGGGAACATTCGTTCACCTTTGCCAATTCCTCCCAAAAACATTCTGATTGTGTCAACCCTCATACCCAATGATGGAGCTGACTTTGAGCCCGTGCACTGACTCATCTAATGAGCTGGGTGTCGTGGATGTTCAGCGAAAAGCTTTCAAATCGTTGTGAGGCAACCTCTATGTAGCCAGTTCAAGTTCAAGTTCTCTGTCCTCTCTTCGGTGCCTGCTCTGGCCAGCATACTACCCTGGGTCTTGGGAATATAGAGATAAACAAATTCTAGTCACTGTCCTTGAAGACTATGTCATAGAGTAAACAGCAAGTTTCAACAGTGGATGTTCCCTCCCTCTCCTCGCCCAAGATTGACTCTAGGGACTATCCCTTCCCGATGTGAAGTTGAAAGGACCCACTGGAATGGACATCACCAATAGTAACAATGACAACCACTGTTTATTAAGCACTCACTGGGGGTACCAGGCACTGTGTTAAGCACTTTATGTGCATCGTTTCTTTTATTCTTCGTAAAAGCCTCGTGAGGTAGGGAGTCATATTAGCTCCACATTGCAGAGGAGGAAACAGGCTTAGAGGGGTTAAGTAGCTTTCTCAAGCCCAAACACCCTATAAGTCGTGAAGCTGGGGTTCACACCCACTTCTATTCCACTACAAAATCCAAGTCGCTTCCCGCCTCGCTCACTGCCCAAGAGAAGCTAGTGTGGAGGTAGAGAAAGCCAGCTGAAGAAGCAGGATCTAGACAATCTGTCCCTCCACCCCCTCAACCCAGAGGCTATTTCTGCACTAAGGACAAAAATAATGTGGTCACAGCAGGTCCACACTGGGCCCAAAGAGAAGGTCTGTGTCCCATAGCCCATCAGCCTGTTTCACAAGAACAGTTCCCTCCATACAGACCTAAGGGCACAGGGGACTGAAGCAGCTACCAAAACTCCATACTGTCACATCTTAGAGACTATCTTGTGGGGGAAACAAGGGTTGGGTAAGGCTCCTGTCTCCCCAGGCCTCAGAATGCTCTGGCTGGTGTTTCAGTAATAAGCATCCCTTCCATCTGGGGACCAAGTTTCAGGTTACAAAGCCTTTTTTTGCTTGCACGACCTCATCTGATCCTCCCAGCACCTCCTGAGAGAGGCGTGAGTCCCTTGCTTCTGATTAGAAGAAACTGAGGTCCAAGGGCGACCAGCGACTTGTCCACATCACGGTTGATATGAGGCAGTGTGTGGACTCTGCCCCTTGAGCTTGTTCATACAAAATCACTCGTTACTAATAGGGCCACCTATTAGGAGTCACTAATAGGATGGGTCACCATCCTACCCTGCGGTCAGGCAAAGATTTACTGAGCACCTCACTCTCTACCAAGAACTGTAAGAAACCCCCGGGAAGCCACAGAAATAGACATGAGCTATGTGCCCTTGCTTGTATCCAGGGACACTTGAGAATGGTCAGATCACTCAAAATACAAAAATGTTAGCATATCAAGAATGGTCAGGCTTCCAGAATTGTACAATGGTGACTAAGATGAGGAGAAAGTGTTTGTTCTTATCTTATGATAATGATTCAAATGTACCTTAAAGAAAAAGATAATTTAAATGTAGTAAGACCTGTCACCTGTCATCATTGTGGATCCGTTACAGATTAATCCATTTTCTCAACAACCACTGAAGTAGAACTACATGCCAGGCCCTATACTAGCTGCTAGGCGCAAAAGGTAAAAGGAGGCCCAATGTGGGAGAAATACGCAGAGCAGGGCAAGAAGGGAAGCCCAGTGTGCACAAAGGCACTGAAGAACAGAGTAAGGCAACTGTTCTTCTTGAAACACTTGGCTTTTGTGAAGGACATCATTCTGATTTTCGTCCACTCTCTTGGACATTCCATTCCTATCTGTCTTACCGATTTAACTCTTCCCAACTTTTAAAAAAAACAGTGTTCCTCAACTTGGGCCATGCCCTTTTCTCTACACACTGTACTCTTGTACAAGCTCACCCATGATCCATGACTTAACTTGGCCTTCACACCTTCACGGTCAATCTCTAAATCTACTCTTCCAGCATGTGCCATGCATCTGAAATCCAGACTTGTCCATCCAATGAGCTACTCCTTTTCACCCCTCTCAGGTTTCACAGGTATCTCCAGCTTAACCCCAGTTCAAAGTGGGATCAGCCGCCCACCTTACTTACTGCTCTGTCTAGTGCCTCCAGTAAATGACATCATCCAGTTGCTCCAATCAGAAACCTTGGAGTCTTACCCTTACTCCCCATATTCCACCCGTCAGCAAGTCCTGTGGGTCATCTCTGTGCTCTAAGTCTCTCTCAGACCTGCGCACACCTCTCTAACCCCAGGACCTCTGCTCATGCAGCAGTCTGCTCAGAGATCTCCCTGCTTCTCTCTTCCTCCCCTTCTAAAAATCCATTCTGTACTAAGTCATTCTGACCTCACCTCCTACACACAAAGCCCTGGTCCAAGTTGTCATCTCCTGTCCACAACAGGGCAGCCAGGGAATACAAGGTGTGGGCAGCAGACTGATCTTGTCAAACCATCACACAGCTGACATCATTTCTCTGACGGCTACCCTCTCACTGAGCAGGAATGCTGAAATCCTTATCCCAACCAACAAGACTTTCCATGACCTGGGTCCCTACGATCTCAGGGATTTCAGCTCCCACCACTCTCCCTTGCTCACTCCATTCCAACCACTCTGGACTTGTCGCTGGGCCTTGAACATCTCCACTATCTTTCCTCCTGAGGGCCTCTGTACCTCTCTCTCATCTGCCCCAAACACTCTTTTCCCTTATGCTTCCTTCGCTCACTTCCTTCAGGCCTTTGTTGAAATGCCGCCTTCCGCTTGAGCTCCTCCATCAGGGCTCTTACATAAAAAGGCACCGTTCCCCCAAGGCACCTCCCTGGACCCCTGCTGCTTTCCTTTAGGTACCTGTTGCCTTCCTTAGCATCCCCCACCCCTGCCACGCATGCGTGCACATGCACACGCACACATAAATCCCACAAGGGCAGGACTTTTTCTGTCTATTTTATTCCCTGACTTGTGCCCAGAACCCAGAACAAACACTGGAACATAGTAAATGCTCATTAATTATTTGTAGAATGAATAGTAACAACACTGACCTTTACAAAATGTAAATGCAAATCGGATCATGTTATTCCAGGCTTAAACTCCTTTAATGACTTCCATTGCCAGAGAAAAAGGGGCAAAGCAAGCATCATCGCGGGCCACCATCCATTCACTCTCCTGCTCCAGCCCAGCTGGACTTGCAGTTCTCTAGCATGCTGCTGTTTCCTCCACCAACGGACCCTCTCCTCTGTGGATCCCTCCACCGGCAATGCTCTCCTCCCTCCTCATCAGAGACTAACCCTGCCACGTCCTTCCCATTCCAGCTGAAATGTCGCTTTCTTGGGAAAGCCCTCTCCGAATCCCTAGTCTAGGGCAGCCCTCCCATTCTCATGCATCTTCTCTGCAGCCTTTCTCCACTTCTCTTATTAATTGGCTTAGCTCTTCAAGGTCCTGTTTCCCCTAAAAAAAAAACCATGAAGATGGAGACCATATCTAGCTGACCCAGCACTCTGGTGCTAACAGGCACATGGTAGGTACTCGGGCAAGATTTGTTAACGAAAAAAAAAAAAAAAGATTTGTTAACGGGCTGCCAAAAGCATGCGCCTGTTAATGTACCTCAAGCCATATTCACTTCTGTAAACGTTAAGGTCATGGGTCTAGTGCACCCTGGGGCCAACACATGGATTCCGAATGAAGGCATTGCAGGGCTCAAGTGCTCAAGGTGCAGGCTGAGCTGAGGAGCCCACAGGCTAAGCAAGACCACCACCTTCTTGCCGTGAGACCTAAATCGGTGCTGTAAACACCTGTTCTTCACCTGAATAGAAAACAGAGAGTGCCCAAAATGGAGTTATGATAAATGTGTTTTACCACATTGTTTTCTAAGCTGCGCGCAATGACCGAGATGTTTATTGTCAATATTTTAGTTGTCATGTGAGAAAATGGCACAGATAATCAGCTATAGGTTCTCTAGATAAAAATGACAGCTCACAGAAGGGAAAGATAAAAACAAGATCACATAAAAATATCACAAGTGGAAGAACACACAATAAAAATAGACAAGGCGCAAACTTCCAGAGAATAACAAAGTACTCTCTCCAAGAAAACTTCAATTAAGTGCATGGTTCCTTCAAATCTGCCACTAAATAGCAGCCCCCTCTAACTCTTAACCATTTGGGGGAAGAAGTGATTTGTGGCTTTCAAGTATAGTGCTTCATTGCCAGGCATGGCCACTTTCAAGCCAGGGGACCTCGGGAAAGCGGTGGTACCACTCTGAGCCTTGGGCTCCTCCTCATATGTACAATGGAATAAAAAGAATACCTCCCTCATAGCTTTTATGAGGATTAAATGCAGCAATATAAGAAAAGAACAGAAATTTCACTCATCAAAATGTTGTTTTCATGCTGGTTGTATTAGTGGCCATCATCTCCATAGAAGATGAGCAAAAGCTAAAGACATATTGGCAAGTAGAGGTCTTTCTTTACTGGAAAGAAGAATGAGCACTTGGAGAGTGATCTAAGGCCATTCAAAATAATAATGTAACAACACATTGGCAAATCTAGGGCTCAACAGTGCAAAGTTGGAAAAGTTGGAAAAGCTGGATGAACAGTACAAGAAACCCATGAGATTCCTTGCCTCTGAGAATCCTGCTTTGCAGATTTTGAGGATGGAGCCAGGGTCTCTAAGCACATTTCTGTTTGGATATTTATTTGGTCATCTGGGCTGTTGATTCTACATTACTCATGCCCAAGTAATAGGCCCCCTAGTTTAGAAAAGCTGCCACAGGGTAGCCATAAACCCTGGAAATAAGAAGCTGCTTCCTTCTTAACCACTGCCTGAGACCCTCCCTTTCTGGGGGGCCAGTTCACTACCAGATCGTCTGAGAACAGAGTCCTGGAATTGTACCTTCTGTCCCGACTACCCCTCAAGACAGAGTACTTCCCACCAGCCCCCATGGCCAGGCCCCTTGGGCTGATGCTCCTTCTCCCATGCTTGGACTCTACCCCCATCTCTACAGTGCCAGAGGCATCCGTCTAAAGGCAAGGCAGAGCCCCTCACTCCTCTGCTGGAAAGATCTTCAATACACCCCCACCACTTGGGTAAAAAAAAAAAAAATCCATGAACCTTTAGCATAGCATTCAAAGTCCTCTATAACAATAGTCCTCAAATGTTTTGATCTCAGATTCTTAAAAATAGTTGAGAGGTGATAGGGGAGAAAAAAGGACAACTTCTTAAAACAAATAATAACTGAGAAGCCCTTTTATTTATATGGGTTATATCTGTCAATATTTATCACGCTAGAAATTAAAACTGAGAGGCACCTTGCTGGCTCAGTGGGAAGAAGATGCGACTCTTTATCTCGAGACCGTGAGTTCAAGCCCCACGTTGGGTGTAGAGATGACTTACATGAAAAAGGAATTAAAACTGAACATTTGTGAAATATTATAAACCTATTTACCATGTTAATATAAATGATTATGTGGTAGCCTAAATACCAATTTTTATTTTAAAAAAAACTACATTTTGGGGCACCTGGGTGGCTCAGTTGTTACATGGCTGCCTTCGGCTCAGGTCATGACCCCGGAGTTCCGGGATCGAGCCCCACATCGGGCTCACTGCCCAGCAGGAAGCCTGCTTCTCCCTCTCTCACTGCCCCCTGCTTGTGTTCCATCTCTAGCTGTGTTGTTTCTCTCTGTCAAATAAATACATAAAAGCTTCAAGAAATAAAATAAAATAACCACATTTTACTGAAAACAACCATATTTTTAAAAACAACCAAACCGTAGGTAAGAATACCAAGGTTGGTGTTTTTGCCAATCTCTTTAATGTCTGGTTTAATAGAGGACAGCTGGATTTTCACACTTGCTTCTGCACTGGATTCACTGGGATAAGTTGTTGCAGTTGAGGCTCATGAAGAAACTTCAGTCTTACACAGATACGTAATTAGGAAAGGTAGGCCTTCCTGCACTCCCTCACCATCCTGACTGTGGTGATGCATTCACAGCGTACACATACAGCAAAAGTTATCAAAGTATACATTTGAAACACATGCTGTTTGTTTTATGTCAATTAAACTTTAATAAAGCTGTTAAAAACTGGAAAAAATAAAAAAAAACTGCTCATCATGGCCTCAACCTCCCTTTCTTCCTCCTCTCCCTTCACTTCCCACAAAGCCACACAACATACTCCCCAACTATGTGGATCTAAGGGCAGCAGCCCAGCCCCAGCCAGCTGGCACTTTCCTCCCTACCCCCTCCTCAGCCTGAAATGCCTTCCCCATGGAGGATGCCTCCACCCTCTGCCTCCCTACCTTCTCCCAGTAGAGAAATTCCCCAAAATCCACATCACAGGTCACCAGCCTGGGAAACCTTCCTAGATCCAAACACCCTCTTGAAGGAAAACTAAGCTATCGTCCCCTCAACTTTGTGGGTGAGGAAAGAGAGGTGAGAACAGCTGGGGGAGGGGCACATCTCCCTCTGGATTTCTTCAGACTGGCCTCTCTCCTGTTAATCTTCTTTGAATCAACAAGTAACACAAAAAAAAGAAGAAAGAAAGAAAGAAGGAAGGAAGGAAGGAAGGAAGGAGGGAAGGAAGGAAGGAAGGAGGGAAAGAAGGAAAGAAAGAAAGAAAGAAAGAAAGAAAGAAAGAAAGAAAGAAAGAAAGAAAGAAAGAAAGAAAAGAAAGAAAGAAAGAAAAGAAAGAAAAGAAAGAAAGAAAGAGGGGGGGAGGGAGGAAGGAAAGAGCGAGCAATCAAGAAGCATATAAACCAATGAAGACAGCCCAGGACTAACAGCCTAGTGCTTTTTGTTTTGTTTTGTTTTGTTTTAACAGCCTAGTGTTACAGGGCTTCTGAAGAAAATACAACTCCATTTACAGCCCTCCTCCCCCGCCCCATAATACAGAGGAAGTGATCGCGACTCCATATACACACCTGGTCATAGGTTAGCCACCTATAACCCTCCAAGTACCTGACCCATCACAGGTGTTCCCGAAATATCTGTGCCGCAAGTGAGGAGGAAGACTCAGCTTCTCAGTCTACAAACGGCATCTAAGAGAATCCACATACCCAGGTTGTCCTCAGGCCTTATTCACAGGATGTACTGGTTTCCTAGGGCCGCTGGAACAAAATACCACAAGCAAGAGGCTCTTCCAGCTTCTTTGAGCTTCCGGTGGTTACCAGTAATCTGTAGGGTTCCTTGACTTGTGGAACATCTGGCTGCATTAACTCTGATCTCTGTGCCCATCTTCACAGGCCCCTGCAGGTGTCTATCTCCAAACCTCGTTTTCCTTATAAAGACACCTGTTACTGAATGTAGGGCCCACCCTCATTCCGTAGCACATTCATCTTAACTTGATTACAACTGAAAGGATTCTATTTGCAAACAAAGCCCCACTCTGAGGTTCTGCTTGGATGTGAATTTCAGGGAGAAGACCCAGAACATGTGCGGAAGTATGTAGTACACAGTAGGCACCCAGCCCATGGGAACATCCTCCCTTCCTTCTGCAGGTGCCAAGGACTCCCTTCATAAGGGGAGTAGCCAAGGACTCCCTTCACAAGGGGACACCCTGGGCTCACAGAAGGCTCTCTATTTACACGCTTACTTGCCAAATGTGAGAAGCTGGAGGAAATGAAAGACAGAAGTGGATGATAACCGCCTTTCTTCTCAGCTCCTGCATTCCTCCCACAATTGCTCTGCCCCCGTTTCCTTATTCACCCCACCACCATAGTCAGCCCCATACAGAACACACACCTGCCTATTCAAATGCTATCCAGGAATCGCCTCCTTATACTTTGGGCCTATAATTTGATGCTAAAATTTCTCAGCAAGGAGGACAGAATTTCCCAGTGAGAGGATGTTTGGTGTGTGCAGCCTACACAAGAAATCCTAAAGGCTAGCTTTTTTCGAATGAATAAAAGGGAAAAAATGACTCTGAATATAATTACCCTAAAAATGCCTTCCTAAATCAGCACTGATCCAGCACGCTTCAAAATAAATGGGCTCTCCACGCTCAGTGGCCAGTGGTTGCAACAAACCATGAAATACTATGGTACAGCAACACAAAGTCTGTAAAAAAAAAAAAAAAAAAGCTGAAACAAATACAAAGGATGTGATAGGGTGTGTCCGTCTTTAACACTGAGAGGCCAGGAAGGTTCAGCAATACCCACGTTGAGAGATCTGTAATTGAGCTGTTGGCAGCAGTGAGTGAGTCCCTAATGTCAGTTTTGTCCTCAATGCACATAGGCCTTGCCAGTCCCCAGAGGCTTGGATGCCTAGAGAGTACTTTGACGTTCCTGGGGAAAGACCCAGTAGGGTCCTGACTCACCCGCTGCCCGGAACACAAGAATCTGTCTGTGATTCCCTTTTGTCCCCAACACCAAATCTTTAGTACAATTCTGAGTTAGTCAAAACAGCATTACTTCTCAAAGGCAAACTGGACTTCATCTCCTGCAATGTTAAAATGGCCCTGACCTTTTCAGCTGTCAGTCTTGGTGATTGGGCAACGTACATGCAAAGCCCTATTATTCCCCTTGCGGATTCTTTGTCTCTCCCTGCTTTTCTTCCTTTCTTTACTCTTCCTCTATTCTTTCAGGATGTGCTCACTACCTTCTTCAAATCGTGATACTTAATACGTCATTAATTTGCACCATTTCAAAGGTTTTCCATTTCAAGGCCTATCTACGTAATATGTATTATTGTGATATATAAGATTAAAGGTTTAAAAATTAAACCAGAAACATGGAATTGACATCAAGAGGCCCACGTACTGTGTTACACTGAGAATACTTTGTCAAACAGTCCCAGGCTCAACACATAAGGATTTGATCTCGACAAATGCTGAAAATTTAAAGTGCTCACATTTATAGGGGCTACTAACATTATATCTGGTTAGTATGTTTAGTGAAGGAAAAGTGTGTTTAAGTGTAAAAGTGGCCTAAAAATAGCAGCTAAGTATCTGGGTCCAAATTCTCATTTAAGTAATTACATTTTCCTAACCTAATGTTAATTAACACTTCTTAAAAACACTGTTGGATAATGTTACTTGAAAAGATTACTTGAGCAGGTACATACCACCATGTACAAAGCAACCTAGTTCTTCCATGGGTTGCTTTTGTTATGAATTGGAAATTTGTAGCCCCGATTCAAGGCAGAAGCCCTTCAAAGGCAGTCTTGAGAGGCCCATTGAGATAAACCTTTTCGTATATATACTTTCTTTATATAAACTCTTCTGAGAAGGCAGTACACTGATCACTTGCTTATCCAGCACAAAACTTGTGTACTTTGCCAATCCAGAGCTCAGGTGATAACAGGAGAGCAGAACATGCGCGTGTGCACGTGCACGCGCACACACGCACAAACACAGTTCAACAAAATTTTATTCAGAGAACAGCTCCTCAGTGAGAATTTCCTTGCTCCTACTTTATACCAAGTTTTTATAGGGTTGGCTACTGACAGAGAAGAGAATGAGTGCTACCAGTAAGTCACCAGCAATAACTCGAAGTAACAGTTACTGGCCTGCAGGAAAGGAGACAAAAACAAAAACAAAACTCAGGAACATCAGCCCTGGAACCCAGAGTGGTGTCACACAATTTGGTAAAGTGTGTCTCAGACCTCAAGAACTGATTTTTCTTAGGAAGATTTTAAGTCTCCAATAAAAGGTAAACTATGTTCAGCAGTATTCACTTCAAGTGGTGACTGGGACATTGAGAGACATACCTGCTCAAACTTTCGTATTAAAACTATTTTGGTACCTAAGGGGCAAATAGTCAAACCCAGATATTCACAGTGACTTCCTCCCTGGGGCACAGGTAGGTAAGTTCGTGTGGAAAAGAAGGCTTTGTCTGGAGGTGATGGCTTGGGATTCTTATCAAATAGTGCGCCTTCCATTTTTCCTATTGGAAAATGGCTCTCATCTCCCCTCCGAAGTAGGCTGAGTACCCTTGTTTCCATACCCTACTTGGGCTGCTCTCCCAGGACACAAGGTTCATGACCTGAATCTTTTCTGATCCTTCTAATAACCCTGCTTTCCTGGATCCTATATATTAGGGAATTAAGACTCCTAAAAGGATATAATCCCCAAAACCTTGCCACCTCCTGGAGGCAACACAAACTCCAAGAGGTGGAAGTTGTTTCATAGGGAGGAAAGCAAAAGAAACCCTTACATATTACCACAGCCTGTGGTCCCCCAAACTTCACCCTACCTAACAAAATCTTATTGCTTAGAATTTAATTTGTAGATGGTACAAAAAACATATGCAAGGTCAGTACTACAAAACTATGATAAATACATAGTTGTGACTGGAAGACTTTCTTTGGATTGATTGATCATCCTAGAAATCATATAGCGGGAGGAGGCAAGTGGGTGCCTCCTAGCTACCATTGGCTGCCATGGAAACGTTACTTGCGTTTGGTCCTCGATTTACATTTTATTACACCATTTAATTCTAAAAAGATCATTCAACCATCATTAATTATGTCAAATGCAAAGAAACTGTAGGCAAGATCTGAATAAATATCTAGCAGCTAATTAAATTAGAAGTTATTTTCCCAGACCAAGCAACAGTTAAAATTTCACTAAAAGTTTTTCTAAGAAGTAAATTTATTTTTTTCCATTTGTTTACTTTTACTAGAAAAACAACAATTAAAATGATCTTTAAAAATCTGGCCACATTGCTAGTAAATTACTCTGCAAATACAAATAAATATGTTCACTGTTAGTAACTTTTTCATTTTTCATTTCACTTTTATCTTTAAAATGTCATTGTTAATGCTGCATGTTATAAAAATGTAAGCTGGGGCGCCTGGGTGGCTCGGTTGGTTAAGCGACTGCCTTCAGCTCAAGTCATGATCCTGGAGACCCGGGGTCAAGCCCCACATCGGGCTCCCTGCTCAGTGGAAGCCTGCTTCTCCCTCTCTCACTCCCCCTGCTTGTGTTCCCTCTCTGGCTGTGTTTCTCTCTGTCAAATAAATAAAATCTTTTAAAAAAAAAGATACCTTTAAAAAATAAAAATAAAAAAATAAAATAAAAATGTAAGCTAAGCCTTGTTTTTTTTATAGATAAAGTACAGGTATACGTATAAGTGGAGATTAGTTCATCACCTTTTTTTTTTAAAGATTTTATTTATTTATTTGACAGAGAGAAACACAGCCAGAGAGGGAACACAAGCAAGGGGAATGAGAGAGGGAGAAGCAGGCTTCCTGCCGAGGAGGCAGCCCGATGCGGGGCTCGATCCCGGGTCTCCAGGATCATGACCTGAGCCAAAGGCAGCCACTTAACCAACTGAGCCACCCAGGCGCCCCAGTTCATCACCTTTTTAAACAGTTTAAACCGCAGCTCAAATCCTGCACAGGAAGGTAAGAAAAAGTAGATCCAGAGAAAGTCTAAGCTCAGAGTGAACTACTGCAAAAAGATGGAAGAAGCCCTCGGGCAATTACCAAGGCTATACCATTAAAAAACAAGGCCGATGTGCACTAGGCCTTAAGTGTTCCTGGGCCAGGATAAGGGTGCATACATGTGCGCATGCGCATGCACACACCACCACAGACTACAACCTGTGCGCCCCACTCTCAAGGGAACTCTCTAGCTCCCAGTCCTGAGGCAGATGCTGCAGCTAATTGTGAACCCACATATACGGAGAGGAAAAGACTGGAAAGGTGGCTCTACCCTGAATGGAAATCTCCTGGTGCCTTCTTTATTCAGAATATAGCTCCACTCATTCTCATCTGAGGGTTGGAGCCCCATCCTGAATGCTTACTCCACAACCAGACCCCCCTGAGATAACTCCCCACTGCCTCAGGGGAAATCAAACCAAATCCCCGAAATAAAGTTTGCAAAGCTGTTCGTGACGCACCCCCCCTCCATACACAGTGCTTCACCTCGACTGAATTCCATTCAGTTCTTCCAAAATATGCTGTTCCCTTTGTCGGGAACACCTCCATACCTCCAACCTTTCCCTACTCTTCTTGCTCCAGAGAACTCCTAATCGTCTTTTGGGCCTTGGCTCCCCCCATCCCCAGCTGCACTGGGTGCTCCTGTCAGGCCCTTCTCACAGCTCTCAGAGAAATGAGCACACAGTTGAGCCTAGCACTGTTCTCAGCCCTCACTTGACTGTGAGTTCTGTGAGGCCAAGGACAGTATCTACTCTTCTCATCAGCGAATCCCCAGGGCCTCATTCGGGTTACAGCTCAATAAAAATTTTCATGCGTTGAGCTGAAATGGGCAGAAGACAGAGTTGAGCGCCTGGCAGGGCTTTTGGCTGTGAATTCCCCCCTTCCCAGTAGACAGCCAAGAGCTCCAGCTACTGGCAGAACCCACCTTGGCTCCCACTTTCCCAGCACTGTTGCCACATGAAGGTTTTCAACCATAACCATCAAGATCCTTACCAAGAAGTAATGCAAAAAAATAAAAAAACAAAAACCTGACCTGGGAGTTGGGAAACCTAAGGAGGTTGATGACTCGTTCTACCCCTCACTGGGATTTCGGACCTTAACTAAATGCTCTCCTCCCACTAGGCCGCAGTTCGTAAAATAAAAGAAATGGACCAATTCTTCTACTTCTAGAGTTTCCTCTTCCTGCTCTAGGAGCCTATGACTTTTCATCCTAATTTATAAATCAAGTTATTCCTGTACCATTAGCTTATTAGGGCTGAGGGGAGCATTGCTTTTTTAAAAATAGAATAGGGAAAATAAGAAAGGAATATACCGGGGCGCCTGGGTGGCTCAGTTGGTTGAGCGACTGCCTTCGGCTCAGGTCATGATCCCGGAGACCCGGGATCGAGTCCCACATCGGGCTCCCTGCTCGGCGGGAAGCCTGCTTCTCCCTCTCTCACTCCCCCTGCTTGTGTTCCCTCTCTGGCTGTGTTTCTCTCTGTCAAATAAATAAAATCTTTAAAAAAAAAAAAA